>JASVEL010010151.1:0-44925 GCA_032618575.1 Nicotiana noctiflora
CTTTACATGTCATTCTTTACCTTTTTTCAAACTTTGCTGACACGTATCGTCATTTAATAGACCCACACGGCGAGTCTAATTTTCAACAATATAGATAGTCCCCGACTTTTCAGTTACTTGCTAGAAAAATCTAATAGGGACAAAAACGGGACGAAGGAAAAAAGAGTGGAGAACTTAAAGATTCAGATGATAACTCCATCGCTTATGTTCCTTTCGTCAATAATCGAAACTTCTTTAAGATCAGCTTCAAAACTGCACTCGGAGAGAAAGGTTTTTGAACAAAATTTTTGAATTTAGGACTTTTAGTATCGGTGGTGATCTTGGGATTTGGTCGACCTTGGAGTTGCAGGTCTCCACCTTTTTGTCGTTAGCTTCAATTTTCTTTTCTCCCATTTCTACCTATTTTATCAATTCCTTAAGCATCTTTATTATCTCAGGGTTGGTATCGGATTCAGCTTCACTTGGCTTATCTATGGCTGGTTCATTCGTGCAAGTGTTTTTCCGAGATGGTTTGGGCTCAACTCTACTAGGAGCGCGACTTTGGTTCTGTAATTGGGATATTGCTGCTTTCTGAGGCCGTAGCATTTCAAAGATCAGTCGTAAGTTGATCCTATCTCCTTCGATGTCGTGTGTATTTGTACTACCGATCGGACTCCCCGTTGATGCTGTTCTCAAGATCGGTAGGCAAATTCGCGTTAATGGCCACATGGAAGTTGGCGTCGATTGGGTCCGCGGTTGGAACTCCATTGGGATTGGCAGGGGTCACCTCGTTGTTGGGTACCATATTTTTGTTATCGCCATGGTAGCTAGACTCAGCATCCATGTTTAGAGGGATAGATTGGGAGTTCGACATTTTAAACTTAGACCGAAAATTAAAGACACTTCAAAGAACAAGTGTGAAGTAGAGTGTGTTATGGAAATTCGTATCAAAGTGCCACTATTATCCTTAGCCCCACGGTGAGCGCCAAACTGTTTACCCTTAGAAACAGATAATAATTAAATTTGTAAGTGATTCTTAGAATACGTGAATTAATTAGATACAAACGCTAAACTATGTTAAATTAAGTAAGCAAATGTGTAGTAAACTCAAACCATGTGATGAAGATGATTATAGCCTCAATGAAATATCTACCCCGACCCGGACTCACAAGGACCAACACAGATGAATCAAAATAAGAATAAAGAAAATAATAATATATTGTCTTGTAATGCGTGCATTACAATGTGTATAATGAATAATTAGACTCTCCTTTATATAATAGGGAGTCATACTGTAGGTATAATCCTAAAAAGGTAAAAATCTTTTATTTATCCAATCACCGATTCTCCATCGATATGCGCCGAGATCCACGCTGTGATATCCAGACGGTCGCGGATTACGGCCTTTTGTTGGTTGTGCTCTATTGCCTGATGGTATTCTCCGAAGTCTTTTAAGGTTTGGACCGATCCCGGATCATGGCTTTGATATTTTCGAGGGCAGACGTTATGCCTAATCTCGATTTTTGTCCCTTGTCATCATCTCAAGCTCGATTTATCATATCGGAAGCCGAGGTATACCACGAGCTCGGTTTTATCTGTGTACAATATGTTTGAGATCTAGGTTGTTCACATAGTTCCTGTGAATGAATTAGGACAAGTACAATTGTAAATTCTGGTATATATAAGTAAAGCCAAGATAAGGTCTTCTTCATAATATTATACCATGATTCATGGAGTTATCGTGGTTGAATTAACTTTTATTAGGCGACAAGCAAATGACTCTTGTGACACCCAGCCCCGGCCTTCACTTTTGTCTTCACATCACAAGGAAATTATTAGTGCGTCCTTTTCAATGGCTTGTGTATATGGCTCTTTAAATATTACTTGGGTCGCAAACGAGTGGATTTGGTCGGAGATAAGTGGATCAAAGATAAATAATGTAAAAATTGATAAATTATTTGACTCGAATCATATTTAATACAAAGTAAAGTAGGTTAAGAACATATAATATGAATTATTCATGCCTTCTTGAATATGATCACTTTTGAGAGAATTCCTAATTTTTCAAACTTGAAGAACCCCCAATTTGTTTCTTTGCAAATATTGAAGTTAAATTCATTGGTTATCTATCAATAATCCATTTTAAGTGGATAATATGGATCTTATTCATATTTGACCTATTTTTAATCGATTCATTATCCAACCCATTTTTAGTGGATAATATTGATGGATAACAATTTTTTTTTTATATATTTTGCCACCACAGAATATTAGTAACTAATAGTCTACTCTCTTTTTTATAACCTTTTTGTATACTCTGAGAGTATTTAATGTATTATTATATAATAAAAAACTATCAACTGTTAAGAATATAATTCTATTTGGAGTGAATGTCTATCTTGTGGAGGGTTTTACTTTGTGACTAAGTCATATTTCTCCTATAAATAGAGGGGTCTTACTCCATTGTAAATCATTCCAAAATTCAATAAGAATTCTCTCTCCCTACTTTTCTCTGCAATATTGTTCTTCTTCTTTTATTATTTCATAACACGTTATCATCACAAGACTCTAACCAATTGAGTAGAAACTTTGGGATTGAGCATAATGATTGTCAATTGTTTCATGAACTTCCTTCATGATTAAAATTCTGGATTTAAGGTAAGTATTTTACTTTTCTCTTTCAAATTCTTGAAATTCTATAATTTGATTTTATATACAGGCAAAGACAACAAAGTTTGATTATAACTCTAATGGAGTTTTTAAGAAATTACACCCACATGAAGTGGTAAAATTTCTATGTCTTGCCATGATTAAATTCATGTATAATTGTGGGCAAAGAATTGAAAACCCGTCCCATTGAATTTGCTCCATTCTCATTCCCTTTAGAGAATGTGATAGCAGTATGTGATAAGTCTGAAAGAAGACAAAATTATTACCGTGAAGGTATCAATGGATGTGGACGTGGCAATAGACGAAATTATAATCGTCGTCATTATGATAATGAGAATAATAAGGATTCTCAAAATAATCCTTTACTCTGTGAAAGTAATATTTGTCATCGATTTGACATGAAATTTTATAAAGCACATATAGATGATTATGGTCAATTCATGATGTGAATGTCAACATCTTACTTATGAATACATATTCATTCTTCAAAGAATATGAACGTGCTAGTGGTAGTGAATATATCACACCCACCTCTAGAAGAAGGTTAATATGATACCATAAATAAAGTCATTATTATGGCATGAATGGTTATTGGTCACGTACCTATTGTACGCCAAAATATTTTGGCATTGTGATTATTAAAAGACAATGGTAATGCAAGAAATAGATCTTTCATATAATTTTGACCATACATATAATGGTATAACTTTCTCTTTAAAAGAGATATTCACCATATGGATGTTGATGAATCTGTGGTAGTACAAAACTAATTGAGGGCTCTATAAGAGTCAATTATTACTATTTTGGAGAAACACAATTAATTACCAATAAGGTATTGTGTTGTAGTAAGTCTCAAAGAAACTTATTCAGTTTCCAAAGTATACGCGAAAGCGGTTGATTATTTTCAGACTATAAATAAAATAAAGATTTAATATCTTCTATTACTACAACTTGTAGCGGGATAATATGTATATGAAAAGCTACCCGCTTTATTCTCCAATTTGTGCTACATAAGCAAAAGAATACCACAATAAAGTGGATGTCTATTGATATAAAAACTCATATATATCATAATAAACTTGGCGTTTATTGATAATTGCACAAGTCATGGTGTAAATTTGAAGTTTATCAATATTGACAATTTATTCAGTTGGCATAATTGATTTACCCATATCAATTTAAGTATGATGTGCAAAAATAAAGATAATTTACATGGGTAAATATTAAAGAACTAGAAAGTTCTTTACGAATTCTCTTACATTGCTTGTTCTCATTAATTAATAGACCAATTAAAAGTGGGATTGAATCTCATGAATGCTGGAAATATCAAAGGTGAATATGGGCCCATTCACCCGCCATGTATACCACATAAGATGCATCTATGAGATGGTTACATGTGCAATTATTATATATTAACCCGCAACCTGGCCGGTGTGTGCGAGGTAACTTGCTCAATAATTTAATTTAGAGCATATTCCAGATTTTATATTCAAGAAGTTCATCTTGATAAGTTGGTTTACATCACAGCTGGTTTAGCAAAATGATTTATTGAGTGCCTCCACTTAATAGCTAAACAATTGCTTATGAGAACAAAGTTTATATATATATCAGTTTGATATACGTTATATATGAAAGTATATTATTTTCTCCCCTCACAAGTGGTTCAGGGTCAGGAACCAAATAATTCTATTTTATTATTATTGATGTGTGGTGTATATTTTGATTAACACCATAACGCACAAAGATGAGTTCTCAAAGTTGAAAAAACAAGTTAGTTTTTCTAACATGAGGGGGAGACAAGATACAACCGTTGAGAAAACGTTACATGGAATGAATTATCATTTATACATCTAGATCCTCGAATAAAATAATATGAACTTGAAGTTCATAAAAGGATAATTCATGTGCAATTTATTGCAAAGCATGCGAGACGCATTTGCTTGACCCAAATAAAGTAACTATATTCTCATTGCAAATGCTCATATTAAGTCCTAGAAGGACAAAGTCTATGGTAAGCTTAAAGCGTATAGACAATCGGTTTCAAATAAACTTCTTGATAAAGAAGATGAGCAAATGATCATAATAAAGGAGGCAAGTGATCTAGAAGATTACATGACATAACACTTCATAATATCTCATGAGAGATTCATGTACCTGAATATATGAATGAAGAGATCTCTATGTTATGTCATTATTAAAATATATTGAAACTGATATAAAATCTTTGTCGACGTCAACCTTCAAGAAGCTAGTGCACAAGATTGGGATGCGAAGGCTTAAGGATGTGAATTGATGCTCTCATCAGGGGGAGTTAATGCGCGTTGCACTCTTTTTTCCTTACAAGGTTTTGTCCCACTGGGTTTTCCTTGCGAGGTTTTTAACGAGGCAACCAAAAGGCGTATTATTAGATATGTGTACTCTTTTTCCTTTTCTAGATTTTTTTTCCCATTGGGTTTTATTTTAGTTAAGGTTTTAATGAGGCACATTACTTATTGAGTAGACATTCAAGGGGAGTGTTAAGAATAGAATTCTATTTGGAGTGAATGTCTATCTTGTGGAGAGTTTTAATTTGTGACTAAGTCATATTTCTCCTATAAATAGAGGGGTCATACCCTATTGTAAATCATTCCAAAATTCAATAAAAATTCTCTCTCCCTACTTTTCTATGCAATATTATTCTTCTTCTTTTATTATTTCATAACATCAGCTATGTTTTATAAGTATCTTAGTACAATTACTTATAAGATCTGGGTTTGAACTAGGAGGCCCACCCCAGCACAACGCACAGAATACAAGGTTATGGTTACGTGGGTAAATCCAAGGGTTGACCATTTGATGAAACTAAAAGTTCTGGAGTCCGGAACCGAAATTTTTTTTTTCAAAAGATAATTGAGATTTGTGCCTCATAAGCCTATACCCCTTAGTGCAACTCAGGTTTCTTTTTCTATCTAATCCATTTGATGACCAAGCATTTAACGAGTTTGACAATTCTCTTTAGTCTTTAACTAAATAACTAAGAACTAAGCTAATAATTTGAAGTTACAACTATCAAGATGAGAAGTACTGACAAATATAATATTACTTTATATGCGACAATTTTTTTTAATATGACATAAAAATGAACTAAACTAGCCAAAATGGCGACTGATCGTCGTTATTCACTTCCAAACTTATCGATTGAAAAGTACTATCTAAATAAAATGAACTAACTTGGGCCAGAAAGTAGGCGCAAGACAGTCATTGTGCAAATTCAGACACAGTAACTCAAGATTGAACGCAAAGGAAGAAGAGGCAGATTCATGATTTTAAATTGTGCATTTTGTAACTTTATTATTATTATTGGTAAAAAACTGTAAATATATTATCTCAACAAACAAAAATAATCTATATATAATTAAAAGCAAAGGACAAAAGTCTCACATAAAGTCAAATGACAAAATAATTATTGAATTTTGGGATGATTTACAATGGGGTAAGACCCCTCTATTTATAGGAGAAATATGACTTAGTCACAAAGTAAAACTCTCCACAAGATAGACATTCACTCCAAATAGAATTCTATTCATAACACTCCCCCTTGAATGTCTATTCAATGATAATGTGCCTCGTTAAAACCTTAACTAAAATAAAACCCAGTGGGAAAAAAAAATCTAGAAAAGGAAAAAGAGTACACATATCTAATAATACGCCTTTTGGTTGCCTCGTTAAAAACCTCGCAAGGAAAACTCAGTGGGACAAAACCTTGTAAGGGAAAAAGAGTGCAACGCGCATTAACTCCCCCTGATGAGAGCATCAATTCACATCCTTAAGCCTTCGCATCCCGATCTTGTACACTAGCTTCTTGAAGGTTGACGTCGGTAGAGATTTTGTGAACAAATCAGCCATATTATCACTTGAACGAATCTGTTGCACATTAATATCACCATTCTTTTGAAGATCATGTGTGATATGTCATGTGATCTTCTAGATCACTTGCCTCCTTTATTATGATCATTTGCTCATCTTCTTTGTCAAGAAGTTTATTTGAAACCGATTTGTCTATATGCTTTAAGCGTACTATAGACTTCATCCTTATAGGACTTTATAGGAGTATTTGCAATGAGAATATAATTACTTTCTTTGGGTCATCAAATGCATTTGACATGCTTTTCAATAAATTGCACATGAATTATCCTTTTTATGAACTTCAAGTTCATATTATTTTATTCGAGGATCTCGATGTATAAATGATAATTTATTCCATGTGACTTTTCTCAATTGTTGTATCTTGTCTCCCCCTAATGTTAGGAAAAACTAACTTGTTTCCTCAACTTTGAGAACTCATCTTTGTGCGTTATGGTGTTAATCAAAATATACACCGCACATAAATAATAATAAGATAGAATTATTTGGTTCCTGACCGTGAACCACTTGTGAGGGGAGAAAATAATATACTTTCGTATATAACGTATATCAAACCGATATATATAAACTTTGTTCTCATAAGCAATAGTTTAGCTATTAAGTGGATGCACTCAATAAATCATTTTGCTAAACCAGTTGTGATGTAAATCAACTTATCAAGATAAACTATCTTGAATAGGAAATCTGGAAATTATGCTTGAAATTAAATTAATGAGCAAGTTACCTCGCACATACCGACCATGTTGCGGGTTAATAATAATTGCAAATGTAACTATCTCATAGATGCATCTTATGTGGTATACATGGCGGGTGAATGGGCCCATATTCACCTTTGATATTTCCAGCATTCATTGGATTCAATCCCAATTTTAGTTGGTCAATTAATTAATGAGAACAAGCAATGTAAGAGAATTCGTAAAGAACTTTCTAGTTCTTTTATATTTACCCATGTGAATTCTCTTTTATTTTTGCACATTATATTTAAATTGATATGGCTAAACCAATTATGCCAACTGGATAAATTATCAATATTGATAAATTTCAGTTTTACACCATGATGTGTGCAATTATGAATAAACTCCAAGTTTATTATGATATGAGTTTTTATATCAATAAAATATCCACTTCATTGTGGTATTCTTTTGTTTATGTAGTACAAATTGGAGATAAAGCGGGTAGATTTTTACATACATATTATCCCGCTACAAGTTGTAGTAATAGAAGATATTAAATCTTTCCTTTATTTATAGTCTCAATATAATCAACCGCTTTCGCGTATACTTTGGAAACTGAATAAGTTTCTTTGAGACGTACTACAACACAATACATTATTGGCAATTAATTGTGTTTCTCCAAAATAGTAATAATTGGCTCTTCCAGAGCTCTCAATTAATTTTGTGCTACCACAGATTCATCAACATCCATGTGGTGAATATCTCTTTTAAAGAGAAAGTTATACCATTATGTGTATGGTTAAAATTATATGCAAGATATGTTTCTTGCATCACCGTTGTCTTTTAATAATCACAATGCTAAAATATTTTGGCGTACAATAGGTACGTGACCAATGATCATTCATGCCATAATAATGACATTATTTATGGTATCATCTCAAACCTTCTTCTAGAGGTGAGTGTGGTATATTTACTACCACTAGCATGTTCATATTCTTTGAAGATGAATATGTATTCATAAGTAAGATGTTGTCACATTCACATCATGAATGGACCATAATTATCTATATGTACTTTATAAAATCTCATGTCATATCGATGACAAATATTACTTTCACAGAGTGAAGGATTATTTTGAGAATACTTATTGTTCTCATTACCACAATGATGACGATATAATTTGGTCTATTGCCACGTCCATATCCATTGATTATTCATGGTAATAATTTTGTCTTCTTTCAGACTTATCACATACTGCTATCACATTCTCTAAAGGGAATGAGAATGGAGCAAATTTAATGGGACGGGTTTTCAATTCTTTGCCCACAATCATACATGAATTTAATCATGGCAAGGCATAGAAACTTTACCACTTTGGGTGGTTATAATTTCTTTCAAACTCCATTAGAGTTGCAATCAAAATTTATCGTCTTTGCTTGTATTTAAAATTAAATAATAGAATGTCAAGAATTTGAAAGAGAAAAGTAAAATACTTACCTTAAATCTAAAATTTAATCATGAAGAAAGTTCATGGAGCAATTGACAACCATTGTGCTCAATCCCAAAGCTTCTACTCAATTGGTTAGAGTCTCGTGCTGATAACGTGTTATAAAATAATAAAAGAACAAGAACAATATTGAAGAGAAAGAGAGAGAGGAAATTCTTATTGAATTTTAGGATGATTTACAATGGGTAAGACCCCTCTATTTATAGGAGAAATATGACTTAGTCACAAAGTAAAACTCTCCACAAGATAGACATTGATGTAATAGAAGGAGCATAACATCTATATATATAATTAAAAGCCAAAGACAAAAGTCCTTCATGAAGCCAAGTGGCAATCTAGAAAAATGCCACATGGCGTAATTGGTTACTAATTAGTTATTTAGTTATAGTTAGTTATTGGTTACTTATTTTTGAATTTAAATATATATAAAAAAGAAAAACAATAAAATATAATAAAAAACTACCATATATATTAATTGATTACTTTATTTGGATTAATAAATATAGATATTTTATAATTTAATATAATTTAAAAACAAAAAATAAATATATAATAAATAACTACCCATTCAAATTGGGCGGAAGCAGTTTCAAGTTTGAGTTTTTAAATTATTTAAAAATATAAAGAAAAATAAATTACCTATAAAAAAATAAATAAAGAGAAGAAAAACTACCCATTCAAATCCGGAAGTAGTTTCACGTTGGCATTTTAAAATAATTTTAAGATAAAAAACTAAATTAAAAAATAATAATGAATTACGACATCAAATTGGGGAGTAGTTTCAAGTTAGTGTTTTAAAATTATGTTAGTAAATAAAAAATGAAACATTTATTTATATATACATATAAAAATGAAAATAATAATCTTCTATATATTATTAAAAGGAGATGAAAAAGCACTCTCCTTAAGCCAAGTGGCAATCTAAAAAAATGCCACATGGCGTAATTGGTTACTAATTAGTTATTTAGTTTATAGTTAGTTATTGGTTACTTATTTTTGAATTTAAATACATATAAAAGAGGAAAATAATAAAATATAATAAAAAAACTAACATATATATTAATTGGTTATTTTATTTGGATTAATAATATAGATATCTTATAATTTAATATAATTTAAAAATAAAAAATAAATAGATAGAAAATAACTACCCATTCAAATTGGGCGGGAGTAGTTTCAAGTTTTAGTTTTTAAATTATTTAAAAATATAAAGCAAAAATAAATTACCTATAAAAAATGAATAAAGAGAAGAAAACTACCCATTCAAATCGAGATGGCGTTTTAAAATAATTTTAAAATAAAAAACTAAATTAAAAAAATAATGAATTACGAATTTAAATTGGGGAGTAGTTTCAAGTTGGTGTTTTAAAATTACTTTTAAATAAAAACACGAAAAATCTATTTATATATACATATAAAAAATAAAAATAATAAAATAATATAAAAACCTATCATATATATTGTCACGACCCTAGTTCACCAATCGTGAATAGAAAAAACTATCACACACACACACACACACACACACACACATATATATATATATATATATATATCAATTGATCACTTTATTTGGATTAATAAGTATAGATATCTTATAACTAAATATATTAATAAAATAATGAAAAGTAAATATATAAAAAATAAATACCTATTTAAATTTTGTGGGAGTAGTTTTAAGTTTGAGTTTTTAAATTAATTTAAAATAAAAAGAAGAAAAAATTACCTATAAAAAACAAAAAAAGAGAACAAAAATTACCCATTCAGGTTGGGAAGTAGTTTCAAGTTGGAGTTTTAAAATAAAAAATAAAAATAAAAAAAATAATGAATTACCAATTCAAATTGGGGAGTAGTTTTAAATTGTAGTTTTAAAATTATTTAAATAAAAATTGATAAATCTATTTATATATAATATACATATAAAATACAAAAATAATATATATATAAAAATAATATATATATATATATATATATATATATAAATAAAATAAAATAAAAGTATATATATATATATATATATGAGAGTCAAAGAAATCTATATCTATTTATATATAATATGGAGAGGCAAAGAAATGTTATAATGACAAGTGTCATAATTTCTATTAACAATATAACTACACTAAATATTGGATAATATAATAAATAAAAATACATAACGAAAAAATTATTTGATGATTGTATAAGTCCTTTTAATTTAATGGAGATTAGATTTATTAAAATTTAGACAATATCTATTCTATTTATGTAGAATATGATAATCAAATAATTGTGATCATTCCAAATGAAACATCGAAAAATTAATAAAGTGACAAATATTTTTTTAATATTGACCGCGCATCGCGCGGGTACGATTACTAGTTTTGTTAAAAAAAGGACAAAAGTCTCACATAAAGTCAAATGACAAAATAATAACATGACACATGGCATGTTAGGACATTCCTCCTAATTATTAGGAACTACGCTAATTAGATAACAATCCCATTATCCCCATTTTTCTAGCCTAACTCTCCACCCTCACGTTCTTCCCCCACTCACAGCACTCACCCCACAACCCCACAATCCATTTCCCCATTTTCCCACGTCAATTATGCACACACATCTTTATATATAATCTATATCTATATATCTATATATTATTAAAAGGAGAGGAAAAGACCCTCTCCTTAAGGCAAGTGGCAATCTAAAAAGATGCCACATGGCATAGTTAGTTATTTAATTTATAATTAGTTATTGATTATTATTTACTTTATTTGGATTAATAAATACAAGATATCTTATAATTAAATATAAAATATTTAAAAATAAATAGATAAAAAAATAACTACCTATTCGAGTTGTGTGGGAGTAGTTTCAAGTTGGATTTTTTAAATTATTTTAAAATAAAAAGTAAAAAATAGCTGTAAAAATGAAAAAAGAGAAGAACTACCCATTCAAATAGGGAATTAGTTTCAATTGGAGTTTTAAAATAATTTAAAAATAAAAAAATAAATAAATTTTGAATTCTAATTTTGGAGTACTTTCAAATTGGAGTTTAAAAAACAATTAAAATACAAAAAATGAAATAAAGAAATAAAAAAATTAAATATATAACAAATGTTATTGGTTATTATTCAACCTTTAAATATATATAAAAAATGAAAATAATAAAATAAAATAAAAACTAACACACACACACACACACACACACACATATATATATATATATAATGTACAAAACTAAACAAGTGTGACACCACTTGTTATTAAGCACTTCGGGGTAGTTGGTCTAGCGCCGGATCTTTGTAGGCAAGGTCGTAGGATCGAACACGGTTTTCGGGGTTTTAATTCTTCATTTTTGTTTTGAGGATTTGGGCTGAAAAAAGGGTAGAATTTGATAAAAATGAATGTATCTCTTGAGATGGAGAGTGTTTCTGGCTGCGATTTTTTGTTTTTTTTGAGGTAAAGTAAGTTATTTTTTTACTTTTTTATTATTTCATACTTTTTTTAGAATATCTTAAAATTGTTTTACTTTATGAGTGTTCTCTATAGAATTATTCCGATATCTAAAAAGGATATTTTAATTGTAGTTTAACTTAAATTTTATTAAATTATCCTAAAGCATCTTCTAAACTTTCAAAATCTCAAAATTCATCTAATTTGGAAGAAAGGTCAATAGTCGGCGCAACATCGACAAATTGAAGGAGTTAATTTAAATTCCTTAAAGGTTGACCCTAAAAAATGATTGATAACTCAAAAATATTATCCAAATAACTATATTTAAAGGCTTTTTCCAACTTCGAAATCATAATTTTTCTTAAAGAAAATTTATGATAAATTTGTGGCTTTGATCTTCAAAGTTTTGTTAAGTATATTAGGTTGTAGTATAGTGTGACCAAATATGTGACTTTTTGCTTCTATTGTTACTTAATTCAAAATGAATGCGTTAATGTGGGAGGGGGGGGGGGGATGCATTTTTAAGTATAAGGTTCAATTAGGGGCGGATGCACTAAGTTTGAAGCAGTGTCAAAAATATCATCTTTCACTTCTTTAAATGTGACATCGCTTACATAAAGTCATATGTACACCCCTGATTGCCACCCATCAGTAAACGTGCTAGTATGTGTTGCTATTTTGGATAATCACTTCATAAAAGATACATTTAGTCAAATGTATTGAAAATTTACTTTCACATTCAGAATAGAAAGTAAATCGATAAAAGAAAGTAAAGGCTGAAAAATAAAAAACTTTTGGATAATCATTCATTCATAGCGCATAAGGACATAGTTGTCCAATACTAAGCAACTCAAATAGGAGATTGCCACGTAGAACATACCATCTAACAAGTAATGGTCACTTAAACAACAAAATTTGATGACTCAAACTTAACACAAAAATAGCAATTCACGATGAAACCAGGACCTCCTTCGTTACGGTTACATGCTTGAATTATGGAAATTTTGTTTTTATATGCTTAAATAGGAATATGTTCGTTATCAACACTTGGGTTGAATGAAACAGGTTGAATAAGGTTTGATTGTGTTTTGTTGCTGAATGCACTTATAAGCATTCAAATTTTATTGAATTTAAAACGATAAAATAATGAGGATTATATCTTAAATTCAAGTTATTTTGATTCAAATAAATTAATTGGGTTAATATAATTGGATTAATTATATAAGTCAAATATATATGAATTAAATAAATAAGTCCAAATTCATTGGGCCAATCCATTTGATTAGGTTACAGATGATGAGCCCACTTCATTAGGCCGAAAAAGTCGTCTTTCTAGAGGCGTGATTTCAACACATGTCAAATGACGTGGCACGCCAAGTCAAACGGAAGAACCAGTAGGATCATGCCATGTGTCAAAATGACAAGGCATGCCAAGTCAAATTAAAAGGCCAATGAAACTGCATCACATGTGCAAGTGATATGTTTTGGTGAATCAAATGCGGCGTTGTTATACTTCAATTTGATTGGTTGGAAAGTGTTTGTTCTTATTATAACTCTTCTGATGTTTTATACTTCAATGCCACACAAGAAGGGGGGGTGATTTATGTGATGTCCAATTTTCTTATGTACATATTAAAGAAGGACCTGGTTCTTCTATGTGTTCCTTAAACTGTTATTGCAGAAATAATAAATGCGGAGAGTAAAGAACACAAGTATTTTACGTGAAAAATACCCGACACAAAAGGTGAAAAAATTATGACCTACTACTCAGTAAGATTTTTCCAACACTTTACTAAATAAATGAGCTAAAAACATATAAAAACTCTTTGCAAACCTAAAGATTACCTCTAATCCCATTGTAGCAATCAATCTCTAATTATTGTGACAACTTCAAGTTAACTCTAACTTGAATACTCAGAGTATCCAATACAATTACTTCTAGGTAAAGTTGAAAGGATAATACAAAAACATCTACTACAATTGAACTAGAATAAAAGACAAACACTTGGAATTGGTTCTTCTATCTGGTTCATGTAGCTTTAGGTTTGCACTTGAATCACACATGAATTGCTTGTAAAATGCCTTGTTATTTTGCTCTTAACTCACATTTAACTTCAACATTTGTGCATTCTTGTAAAGTGAGAACATCATGTATTATATAGAGTTAGTAGAATAGGAATAACTAGAGTTCCAATGCTATACTTCTTCATTGGTTGAACAGTTTTAGTTAACCTCAACTTCTAACTCCTTCCTTATCTTGGATAATGCTCTTTGAGTAAGGAGTCATTCTCCTTATCAATTATGCAAACAATTTATCAAGAGATATCAGATATAACAAGTTAAGTTTATCTTCCTCACATGCATCCCTTATGGTTGATTCTGCCCATGTCTGTGTACAATATGGATAGACCTGGTCCATGCTTGAGTTCTTTTGTCAATCTTCAAAACCAACATCACTTGGGCCAAAAAAATCCAACTTTATAACGATGGAAAACTCTGTATTTTTGATAAGCGTAGGCCCTGTTTCTACTCAGCTCAACATCAACACAAAGTTAGAACATTTTACCTTTTTTAAAGTTACTAATCATCAAGGACCAGGCTCATTATGATATAACATCACAGTCTACCGTGATTTGATAGTTTTGGAATGACTCCAGGCACATTCGAGGACGAACGTATGGTTAAATGGTGGAAGACCTAATGACCCGACTGGTCGTTATGAGCATCTGCACTTCGATCAGTAGTTTGAGTTCTTGAGTATCTCCGCATGATGTATTATGACTTGCGTAAATCGCCAGTGTTGGTTTTCAAATTATTTAGAATCGATTTGGAAAAAGAAACTTCAAGATTTAAGCTCTTAGTTGGAAGAGTTGACCAAGTTTGACGTTTTAGCATTTGGACCTGGGAATGGAGATTTGTCGGTTCCGTAGATCCGTTGGTTAACTTTGGACTTAGGAGCGCGTCCAGATTGTAACTTGGAGGTCCGTAGTCGAATTAGTTTTGAAATGGCGAAAGCTAGATTTTTCTTGACTGGAATTGGACTTTTGGATATCACAGTCGGATTCTAATTTTGGAAGTTGGAGTAGGTCCGTAATGTCAAATGTGACTTGTGAGCAAAATTTGAGGTCAATTGAACGTGATTTGATAGGTTTCGGCATCGGTTGTATAAGTTGGAGTTTCAAAGTTCATTAATTTTGACTTGATGTGTGATTCATCATTTCAAGGTTGTTATGTGTGATTTGAAGCCTCGAGTAGGTTTGTTTTGTCATATAGAACTTGTCTGCATAATTTGGCACCATTTGGAGTTGATTTGATATAGTTCGGATGTTTGGTTGCAATTTTAGAAGTTCTTGCAATTTACATTGATCTTAATACGTTTTGGCGTTTGATTCGTGCTTTTGGAGGATATTTTAATGCTTTGATCGTGTTGTTGAGAGAAGTGGTTTAGTAAACTATAATTAGTTAGCCTTAGTAGTTTACCTAAGCAATGTAGTTAGTTAGTTAAATTGTTATAATTAACTGCTATATATTAGAAATGACAGTATACTGGGCAATACAATCCATTCTTCTTCATTCAATAAAACAATTACTCAATTCCTCATATATCTTCTTCTCAAGCTAACTTCAGATCTGTGAAGCTCCGCAATCATGGAAGTTAACATGGTATCAGAGCTTTGGTCGATGATCGATCCGTTATCTCTAGCTTATCTGAATGTATTTGTGTTACTGTAGTTCAGTTGAAGAGTCTGAAAGTAACAACATTTTTGAGCTATTTTTTCTCTGTTCAATTTGACCTCCATTAATGGTGATAGAAGAAGAAACAAGCAAGAGTACTACCAGAAGAGCGAATGTACCAATTGCACTGACTGTGTTTCCTACAATAGATCACAATCATCCTCTATTTCTTCAACCTACAGACACTCTAGGAAGCTCACTCATTTCCCTCTAACTTACTGGTTCAGATAACTAGTGTGTGTGGAGTAAATCTATGAGAATAGACTTGTTAGGTAAAAGTAAATTAGGATTTGTAGATGGGAGATATCCAAAATCTAAGTTTGAACCAGAATTCCATGATTAATGGGAAAAGGTAAATATTGTAGTTCTCTCTTGGATAATGAATGTTGTGCGTCCAGGATTGATGAGTACTGTAGTGTATGCTTCCAATGCCCACAATGTATGGGATGATCTAAAGGAAAAATTTGATAAAGTAAACGGACCTAGGATTTTACATTTACATAGAGAGATCTATACGCTAACTCAGGGAACAATGAGTATAACTGACTATTTCTCTAAACAAAGAGATCTATGGGATGAGTTTGATGCACTCATGCCATGTCCTAACTGTCCTTATCTAGAGTCAAAGAAATATGCTGAGCATTTCGAGTATCATAAGTTACTTCAGTTTTTAATGGGACTGAGTGACTCTTACTCTCAATCTCGAGGTCAATTATGATGATGATGCCAATGCCTACTATTAACAAAGCATACTTTCTCCTTATAGATGTGGAGAGTCAGAGAAATCTGGCAAATTTTACACAAATGGTACAAGTAACAGAAGTCAATGACAGTACTACTATGTATGGTAACTATGGCAACAAAAATCAAAGTACTGGTTCTGGACAGTTTAAAGCTCAAAGGAAGGCACTAATTTGTGATTACTACAATTACAAAGGCCACACCAGAGAGAACTGTTATAAACTAATAGGGTAGCCTCAAGACTTCAAGTCAAACTTTATGGTAAAGAAGAAGGGAGGAAATCCAGGAGCATATGTTAACTATGTCAATACCAATTATAGCCCAACCATGAAAAATGTTAATATACAGATGCAGTTTGGAGGTCTACAGAGTGGAGGTATACAGAGTGGGAACTCTGTTCCATCTAGTTTTCAGCAACAACAAATCACTACACTTATGTTTCAGCCCCAACAAATGCAGATGAATGTTATGCCTGCAGGAATTCAGCAATTGGCAGCTTCTTATTTTACCTAGGAACAAAATCAACAAATTATGCTGCTACTTAACAAGGGAGCAGATGAAGATCCTTCTGCCAGGACTACAACTACAAGTAAATTAATATCCTTGTTATCCATGTGTGCTAGTCATAAGTGGATAATAGACTCTGGAGCTTCAGATCATATAACATCCACACTAGAAATGTTAGGTGCTTGTCAGTTACTTCCTTCTAAAAAAGGGAGGAAATTTCAATTGCCAATAGGAGATATTGCTTTTATTACTCATATAGGGAAAGCAAGAATGCTTAACAATCAGGAGATCAACAATGTAGTATACATTCCAGAATTTAAGTACAATCTAATGTCAGTCTCTAAGCTGACCAAAAAGCTGTAGTGTCTTGTGGCATTCTTTCCTAACTTTTGTATCTTCGAGGATCTCTACAGTGGTCAGGTGAAGGGGATTGGTAAGGAAGACAAGGGACGGTACCAGCTACAAGGAAAATTATTGGTAGGTGACACACTCAATAATGCTTCAACTCAACAGAGGAATATGACAGGGTAGAAAATACCTGAGGTGAAAACTGTAGATAGGAGTACTATGTCAGAAAATAAACTTGCTTGTATAGTTAATGAACAATCTGATTCTAGTGCATTGTGGCATAGAAGGTTAGGTCTTGCACCTTTACATGTAATCAAGAAGAACATGACTCTAAACAACTTCAAAGATTTTCACTCACATTGCATTGTGTGTCCTCTAGCCAAACAGACAAAACTTCCTTACAAGCTGAGTACCAGTGCTTCTAATGTTGTGTTTGAACTACTTCAATGTGATGTATGGGGACCACATAGAGTTCCTACCTATGATAGTAAAAGATTATTTGTCGCTATTGTTGATGATTTCTCTAGATTTACCTGGATTTTCTTACTTGTATCCAAGGCCGATACAGTTGTAGCTCTTAAGGTCTTCCTAACTAAATTGAAGAATGTATTCTCCACAACAGTTAAGACCCTTAGAACTAATAATGGTAGTGAATTCTTTAATTATGAAGTTCATAATTTACTATCAACCCTGGGCATTGTTCATCATAGTACCTACATATATACAACTCAGCAAAATGGGGTTGCTGAGAGGAAGCACGGGAGTATATTAGAAATAGCAAGAGCTTTGAGATTTCAGGCAGCTGTGCCTTTAAAGTTCTAGGGAGAATGTGTATCTACAGATGTCTATATCCTCAACATACATCATTCAAGAGTTATTGGTAACAAGTCACCATTTGAGATGCTTTATTTGCATTCTCTAAATCTGTCACATATCAGGGTGTTTGGCGGTTTATGCTATGTGTCTTCACCCAAGGAGCTTGACAAATTTGCCTCCAGGGCAGTACCTGGTGCATTTCTGGGCTACTCCTCCACTCAGAAAGGTTATAGAATCTATGATCTTCACTCAAGGTCATTTATTGTCAGTAGGAATGTAGTATTCAAAGAGGATGTCTTTCCATTCAAGTTCTCTCCCACTACTGGCACTCCTATATTTCTTTTTCTAGATCTACTTCCTACATCCACTTCACCTCCTTTACCACATCATATTACACCTCTGTCATCTCAAATTTCACCAATTAATACTTATCCAACTGATTTACTAACCTTAGAAGATCCTTCCTACCTAGGATCTTCTTCTCCTTTGACAATAGTAACAGATGCCCCAGAAGAATCCAATCTGAGGAGATCATTAAGGACTAGTAAGCCTCATTTGTGGCTGCAGGACTATGTCACACATGTCAGCTCCCGCTCTTGCAAATATCCTATTTCCTCATGTGTCTCTTACAATGGTCTCCAACCTTCTTATCTATATGATTGGTCCTCCTTCTCATCTTTATCTGAACCTCAATCAATTAAAGAGGCATCTTCTCCTAAGTGGATTGCTACTATAAAGATGGATATTGCTGCTTTGGAGGCCAACCACACATGGAGTATTGTGGACCTGCCTCCTGGTAAAAGCCCCATTGGATGCAAGTGGATTTTTAAAGTGAATTTCAAGGCTTCATGAGAGATTGAGAGGTACAAGTCCAAACTGGTAGCTAAGGGGTATAGCCAAAAAGAAGGGCTTGATTACTCAGAAAATTTCTATCATATGGCCAAGATGGTCACAGTGAGAACTATCATTGCATTAGCAGCTGCTAAACAGTGGATGATCTATCAATAAATGTGTACAATGCCTTCCTTAATGGTGATCTCATGGAAGATGTCTATATGCAGATACCTGATGGGTTTGCTAGACGGGGGGTCTCACAAGGTCTGCAAACTACATAAGGCCTTGTATGGGCTTGAACATGCCCCAAGACAGTGGAACAAGAATCTAACTCAGGCATTACTACTCATGGGATTTCAGCAGAGCCACTTTGACTACTCTATATTCACCAAACATAATGGAAGTGATCTAGTTGTGACTAGTGTATGTGGATGATCTTCTAATCACAAGCAACAATGTGATGCTAGATAAAATCTAATCTACAGGGAATGTTCAAGATGAAAGATTTAGGTGAGTTGAAGTTCTTTCTAGGGATTGAAGTTGCTAGGTCAAAAGAGGGGATAGTTATGTCTCAAAGGAAATATACCTTAGAACTCATCTCTGAGTCAGGCCTAGGGGGAGCAAAGCCAGCAAGCACACCTTTAGAAGTGAATCAGAAGTTCACATCTCAGGAATATGATAAAGCTATAACAGGCAGTGAAAACTCAGAAGATTCAGATGTTGCACTCAAGGATCCAGGCAGATTTCAAAGACTTGTAGGGAGATTGCTTTATTTGACTATGACTAGCCCAGACATTGCATTTGTGGTCCAGGCTCTAAGTCAAGATATGCATAAACCTAAGGTGTCTCATATGGAAGAAGCTTTAAGAGTGGTGAGATACATTAAAGGAGCTCCTGGATTGGGACTTTTCATGCCAGCACTAGATGCAAATGAGCTGTTTGCATACTGTGATTCTGACTGGGTTCTTGTTTACAAAGTAGGAGGTCAGTCACAGGATATGTAGTGAAGTTTGGAAATGCCTTGATATCATGTAAGTCAAAGAAGTAGGAGACTGTCTCTAGAAGTTCTATAGAAGCTGAATTTAGAAGCATGGCTTCATGTACAGTAGAAATAGTATGGTTAAATTGACTGTTCAAAGAGCTTGGTGATCAGCTGAACTCTCCTGTAATGCTTCTATGTGATAGCAAGGCTGCAATTCAAATTGTAGTCAATCCCATCTTTCATGAAAGAACCAAACACATTAACATAGGTTGTCACTTTGTTTGAGAAAGGACAATGCGAGGAATATTGAAAACTCAGCATGTATCAACCAAAGATCAATTAGCAGACATACTCACAAAAGGCTTGGGCAAAGGGCAACATGATCATCTTCTCAACAAGCTTGGATTGAAGAACCTCTTCAAGCTTTTAGCTTGAGGGGGGTGTTGAGAGAAGTGGTTTAGTAAACTATAGTTAGTTAGCCTTTGTTAGTAAAAACCTAAGCAATGTAGTTAGTTAGTTAAAGTGTTAATATAATTAACTGTATATATATATAAGAAATGACAGTATAGTGGGCAATACAATTCATTCTTCTTCATTCAATAAAATAGTTACTCAATTCTTCCTTTATCTTCTTCTCAAGCTAACATCAGATTTGTGAAGCTCCACAATCATGGAAGTTAACACGTGCGAGTTCGTGTTGTTTTTTGTACCTAGGTGCATGGTTGGTATGGTGCCTTGGGGGTTCGGGTGAGTTTCAGATTGTTTTCTGAATGATTTTTCATGATTTTGAGAGTTGGTACTGGTGTCTAGTTGGAACTTTCATTGCTGCAACAATCAACATGGCATTGGCGTGGTATATGCTAACACACGTTCCATTCATATGTCAATTGGATTCATTACCTAAAGGTAGTCCTTGGATGTTTTCTATGATGCATCTGTGGTCTGGGGTTTAGTCGGACCCAAGCGATTCTTCTCTCCTCTTGGAAATTATGGTGCATTGAACTAGTTCTTCTTCGGAGGTGCTATAGCACCAATCTTAGTGTGGTTGCTACAAAAATTATTCCCTAAACACTTGGTGCAACAGCAGCAATGCCTCCAGCTTCAACTTTGAATTTGAACAGCTGGTTTGTGGTTGGAACTTTGTTCAATTTAATCATTTTCTGATACAGAAAGAAATGGTGGCAGATGTACAATTACGTATTTTCTGTAGCATTGGATGCTGGATTGGCTTGTATGGGGGCTTTTATTTATCTGTTTTTCGGTCTTATGAATCATGAGAACATCAATAACTGCGATTTGGCTAAGTGTCCAAGTGCTAAAGGAATTCAAGCTGATGCTGTCCATTGTTTAGGTTTCTGCTCATAGCTTTAATTTAGTGGTTTCCTTTTATATTATATTGCCTTGTGAACAATGGCATTACTTTTTTAAAGTGTGAAGGTTCTGCCCATTGAATAGGTGCAATCGATTTTGTGACAATATATGTAATTGATTTTGCAATTAACAGTTTCAGCGGAATTCGTTAGAACAATATACGTAATTGATTTTGCAACAAGAATTCAAGTTTATATGACTGACTCTACATTCACCAATCCAATCTTCAACGAAATCCAATTTGGTTTCTATTAAGGAATGGTAATATAGATTGCACCAACACCAAATTCTATTTGAACCGATTAATGACATATTTTTGTTCAAGGAAGATACTGAACATCAAGTTTGATCATATAAAAAATAGGTACTTGTGCTGTGATAATACAAAGGAACAAGACATCACCTTAACCTCAGAAGAACGAAAAACTATATACAATTTCATACGTGAGTTTAAGCTAGTGGTTTCGCATTTCCTTGTAAAAAATTTCCCTACAATGTGTAAAATCCAAATATGTGTTAAAGAAAAACCATTACAACAATAACTACACAGCGTGATTCTACAAGTAGGGTCTGGGGAAGGTAAGATGTATGCAAACCTTACGGCTACCTTGGAGGTAGAAAGATTGTTTCCGATAGATAAAAACCATTGGAAAAACTTAAAAAGTTGGACAACCCTCTACAGATATGCCCTTGGCTATAAGACAATATGCTAAATCATAATACTCAGGGTCATTATTTCCCCACCAATTGATATTTCTATTCCATTCCCACACTAAAGTAGTTAAGTAGAGCAACACAGCCATAAAGGCAACTCCAGCATCCAAAGCTGCTGAAAGGATATAGTTATCCTGGTGACAAAATTTATCCTGGTGACATATGTTGTCTATATAGAATCCAAAAGCCACCATGCTACACTCAGGTTAACTGTTCCTGCAGTTACGGTTCCTAGAGAAAATGTCAAGTGGTGATTTTAAGAGCAAGAATCATACTAGTAAAAATGTTTTTGAGAGTTAATAATTCCCTATGATTGGGAAGCTACAAATATACAAGACATCCAATGACATGTTTCAATTCTGATTGTATTTTTGTTTTCAATTTTGCTTTGGATATCTAGGGTATGCTACGTGAGCCATGTCGGCTAGAAGTAAATGTTGCATCGATTGTGGTGGACGATGCAATATTATCAAGTTTTCGTTTTGTGTTCTTCCCAACTTCGCCAAGTGATCAACACACGTATTTCCTTGCCTCAGAGTATGAATAAGAGTTATTCTAAGTTTAGATATGAGGCTCCTGCATTCTTCCATTACAACCCGATCTGGGTGACTTTCAGGGACGTTACCTTCCACAGTTAGCCACATTAGGGCATCAGTCGAGTCGGTTTCAATTATTACATTTTTCAAGTTGTAACTTTTTGCTAGAGTCAGACCGCTATGTATAGCCCATAACTCCGGAGTAAGACTTGATGTCGCTCTCATGTTAAGTCGTCCGCAAAATCCTCCTACCCACCTTCCTTTATCATCTCGAGCAACGCCTCCAAACCCTGTTAGTCCCGAGTTAGGCATAAAACTGCCGTCTGTGTTGATCTTGATAAACCCTAATGGAGGAAATGACCAACTAATGAAAATAGGTGTAGTACGTTGAATTTTTGTTGATTGAAAATGGCAATTAGTTGCATTTCTAGAGCCGGCTGAAGGTAACTTTGCCAGCAAATAGAAGACACGTACAATGATGCCATAGCTTTTTCAATACCAGTAAATCTCTATTTTGACTATCAAAGGAAGAAAAAGAGAGCACAGAATTAAACACAAATCTGTAGCTCTTAAATTTACATGTACATACATATAGACAAAACCTAGCTAATCCTAATTTTTGTAGGATTCCGCGTTTATGAAGTTAACAAGGAAATAGGAAACTGACTTTTCAAATCCTAATTCGAACTAATATAGGAATCTAGCATAATCTGAAATTCATTTAACAGATTATAGTAAGTGTAAATTAGTAACTCGAGAAAAGAAAAAGTTCAAATAATCTGTTACAACTGCTAAGAGAATATTAACCACGTAATACAATTTTTACACTATCAATTAACCAAAATGCTACTCCACTATATTTGATTATACTTTACGACATAAAACCAATCAACATCTAATCAAGCTATGCTCAATAATATTCGGTTGTATGAATCTCAAAACCAGAAAAGACAATTAAACATGATAATATTCTGTTGTATGAATCTCAAAACCAAAAAAGACAATTAAACATGCCAGTCTCCTCAACAAAGTAAATTTTAGCTGTTATGAACTAAATTACCTATTAAATTTTTGTTTTTTAAGGGAGCCTTGGATCAACGGTAAAGTTATTTCTATGTGATTTATAAGTCACGGCTTCGAACTGTATAATCGACCATTGATACTTGTATTATAATGAACTACTTACATCACACCTCTTTGGGTGCGAACTTTTCTCATCTGCGATATGGTCCGTACACCGTTCTGCCCCTTTTTTGACTTTTCATATTTTTATATTCTTTTAACAATCTTTTGTTTTCCATTTACCCAACAGCCAAATTAAACAGAGTGCAGAGGATGAAATTAAAGTATATAATACAGAATGAAATTAAGAAAACTATAAAACCTGTGTAGTAATGATGAGAAGCCAACTAGCACCAAAAGAAATGCTCCTGCCATAAAAAGCCTTAATAAATTGTTTGCTTACAGTATTTTAGATAAATTATTTGTTTATACTAAGTGAATTTCTTAATATAAATATATGGTCTAGTTCGAACCTCTAATTCTATACAGTAATTTTACCTATTAATGCATTTCAATTAATTATAAATAATGTACTTGAACACCAATTATTCAGAACATGTTAACTTGACTGGGTAAAAGGAATTACATGCCGTGACTCCGAGGACACAAAAATTGATACTACAATCTAAGGTTCAATATCAAAGTAAGAAAAGAATCAAAATTGTTTGCAGAAAGTATGCTGTGTTATTAAGACAAGTCCCGCCATAAGTTTTTGAACAAAAAACAGTGACAGCTGTCTAGCCCTTAAATATTTTGCCAACGTTCACTTTCTTTCCATAAATTTAATTTTCCCCTTTAGTATATTCTGTGTAAATTAAAATACAAACAATATACTTAGTCATCTTAGCTTCGGTTCCGAGCCAAAGAAAAAATGGACCGTTGATACCAAACCTAATTTCAAAATCTCACCAACTCCTACAACTGCTAGAAAGCTGAAATAATTCAAGAAATCACCAGCTCCTATTCTCTCTCGTTTCCTTTCTCCAAAAAATAAGAAAAAATGGTGTCTAAAATCGTCAAAAGAACTCCCACAAAGTCCATAAAGAATCGTAGAAATCTCCCAAATCATCTTCGTCGTAGCAAGAAGAAATCCCCATCAGCTAAAAATGCAGCTTCTGTAGTTGTTGCATCCATTAACAAGTCCTTGTACACTTGTCATCGGCGTCTTATTAAACTCTTCTCAAAATTCACCCGCATTGCTACTCCTAAGAAAACTCCCAAAAAACAAGGATATCAGCTTCTAGGTAAAGTTTTTGATGAATCTGCAGCAAATGAGAATAATCTGAGGAGATCGCTTTTTGATGACGGAAATGCCCTTCCCCCATTGGCGTCACCTGATAAAAAAACCATTTTTCTTGACTTGGATGAGACTTTAGTGCATTCTAAGCCAAACCCACCTCCAGAAAAGTATGATTTCATTGTTAGGCCGGTGATTGATGGACATAGAGTAGAGTTTTATGTGTTGAAGAGACCATTTGTGGATGAGTTGTTGGAGTTTTTGAGTGAGAAGTTTGAGGTTGTTGTGTTCACTGCTGGGCTTAAGGAGTATGCTTCTCTTGTTCTTGATAGAATTGATAGAAAAGGTTTGATTTCACATAGGTTGTATAGGGATTCTTGCAAGGAAGTTGATGGGAAATTTGTGAAGGACTTGTCTGATATGGGCAGAGATATGAAGAGGGTGGTGATTGTTGATGATAACCCGAATTCTTACCTTTTTCAGCCAGAAAATGCTATTCCAATTAGGCCATTTACGGATGATCTTGCTGATGGGGAGCTCAAGAAGCTCATTGAGTTCCTTAATGGATGTGTTGAAGTTGAAGATATGAGAGATGCTGTTAAGATTTATCTTGCTGCTGAAGAAGAATACGCATCAGTGGAAATTTGAAATTTTTTTTTCCTTACCTTTTTCTGCTTAATTTATTTTTTTCTGCATTTATTTGGTTCCTTTTCTGGAGGATTAATGTAATAGGTTGAACACTTTTGTGTTCAATTGGAAGTGAAAAATGAAATTGGAAACTGTATACAATTTGGAAAAGTTTAGAGGTAAACTGTCCTCTTTTGTTCTCCTCACATCAGATCTTCTCTGCAAAATAACAAACAATGGTAGAAGGATTCCTGAATAACCCGAATTCTTACCTTTTTCAGCCAGAAAATGCTATTCCAATTAGGCCATTTACGGATGATCTTGCTGATGGGGAGCTCAAGAAGCTCATTGAGTTCCTTAATGGATGTGTTGAAGTTGAAGATATGAGAGATGCTGTTAAGATTTATCTTGCTGCTGAAGAAGAATACGCATCAGTGGAAATTTGAAATTTTTTTTTCCTTACCTTTTTCTGCTTAATTTATTTTTTTTCTGCATTTATTTGGTTCCTTTTCTGGAGGATTAATGTAATAGGTTGAACACTTTTGTGTTCAATTGGAAGTGAAAAATGAAATTGGAAACTGTATACAATTTGGAAAAGTTTAGAGGTAAACTGTCCTCTTTTGTTCTCCTCACATCAGATCTTCTCTGCAAAATAACAAACAATGGTAGAAGGATTCCTGAATAGTAAAGTAAACTTATTGTTCTCCCGATTCTGACGAGTCAGTTGATGTTGAATTCAAAAGCTGCCAAACATAGTAATTGAGGCTTTAGAAATTGATAAGAGCAGCAGTTTCACTCTGGAGTATAAATAGTAGTTAGCTACTATTCAGGGGAAGCATTGTGCAAATATACATTTAGGGTGTGTTTGGTATGAAAGAAAATGTTTTCCATGGAAAATGTTTTCCTAGAAAATGTTTTCATGGAAAATGAGTGATTTTATCACTTATTTTCTCTTGTTTGGTTGGTAAGTGGAAAACATTTTCCGGAAAATATTTTCTATGTTTGGTTAGAGAGTAAAAAATAGTTTTTTTAGAAAATATTTTTTTGCAACCAATGATCTTTTATTTGCATTCCGTCCCAACCAAGAAAGTGTGGTGAAGTTACAAGGACTAAAATAGTGGCCTGGCTGCCCTTAAAGAAGGCTCATTCGGATGCTTAATCATATTTCTGGTGCTGATTGCGTTGCTTCAGTTTTTAAGGAGAAAAATGGTACCCTGGCCGCCAATGATCTTTTATTTGCATTCCGTCCCAATCTATCATTCTTGACGTTCTGAAATATTAGGCATGAAGTTGATGTCACTTTTAGAAACCTTGATCAGGATTTCAACATTTGTATGTATTTTAACTTATAGTCCTCATGCATGCATGAATCTAAAGTTGTCACTCTGTTCTGCAGAGGATACATGGCACCTGAATATGCACTATGGGGATACTTGACCTACAAAGCAGATGTCTACAGCTTTGGAGTTGTTGCGTTAGAGATTGCTGCTGGGAAGAGCATTATGACATATCGCCCCAATGAGAAATTTGTCTGCCTTCTAGATTGGGTAAGGAATCATAATCCCTGATATTAATTCCTAAGTTGCATACTATTGAACTAGTATCTTGCATTTTATTCAATTCCAATATTCAGGCCCTCGTTCTACAAAGGCAAGGAAAATTGATGGAACTAGTAGATGAAACATTGGGTTCAGATTTGAAGCAGGATGAGGCTCTAAGGATGATAAACGTAGCTTTGCTATGTACCAATCCGTCTCCACAGTGCAATCAAGAACTCCAAGTTTATTAGATTTCCACTCAGGTTCTGGATTTGATCCTCTAGGTCTATGCATCTCCATTCAGTTTTATATACATTCAATTACAAATTCAGAAACTATGAGAACTGTAGCACAAGTAATATGACAGTCAGTCCCACAGTTGGAGTTTGCTCACAAGGTTCAACTTCTCCTGGTGACTTGCTCTAGAGCAGCTTCCTTAACTTGCCAATTGCTGTAATTTCATCAAATTATAAGTACATTTCAACGCAGCATTTAACTTGCCAATTGCTGTCGACATCTGTTTGCATATAAACAGACATTAGAGGACGCAAATAGTATAATTCGGCATTCATTTAGGGTTGCATGTGTGTGAGAGAGAAAATGAAGTCATATTAACTCTCTAGAATACATGGTTGTAGCTTGAATCAACTTTGAACTTCACCCTTGTTCAAATGCAAACAATTGCTTGTCTAAGAGATCAGTGTATGTTCCAGTTTTCCCCCGTCAAGGTCATTTGTGTAACCAGCATAAACAGACAGTTCGCTTAGCAAGTGGATCCAACTTGTTAGAGGAAGACTTCTAAAATCAAAAGAGCTGCTGCATGCACAAGAATTGTATACACTTCTACAACCTCCAGATGAATCTCTTTCTCATAGTTATAAATTGTGAATTGAAAAGAAGCTAATCCTCGCAGCTTCTTCATAAGGTCATTCATAATCCTTAAACATTCATTTTCACTCAATATCGACTACCATCACGTGATATCACCAAAAAATCTGGTGAATTGCTGTGAAGGAAACCTAAAATCAGCAAGTATAGTTAACTGCTAAATAGAAAGGAACAACCTTTCCATCAAAATGATGATCTAGAGCCTAAAATAGAAGTTGATTCCTAATCCAACGTGGGAAAGAGTGGTACTTAAGAAGTCTCCGAAAAAAGCTAACACCATACTTGGCTCCTAGGATATGCAAGGAAAAACTTAGTAGAACAAACATAGGAGGAGAAGGCACAGAGCTTCACGATGATTCCTTAACTAGCTGCGAAAGAATCTTCAAGCTCTTGAAACTAAACTTTGCCTACCTAGTGAGTGTCGATCTCCTTACAAAACCCTGTGTTCGAAAATCATGGCCAGCTCATTGGTGGACATGCTTTCTGAGCAAAACAGGAGAAAAAGATTTCTTCGCCCAGTAGCATTGCCTCCCCCTTCTCAGTATTATGTTAATCACGTACCTGACATCCTTTCTATCTACTACTTAAGCATCAATTCAATAAATAAGCCAATCATGTTCTAACTTATTACTTAAGGTTAAGCGATCTTTCAGATGGTTCAAAAGGGACAACAATGGGAGTTCTGAGATATTCAGAAAATGCATGATCACTCTACTCCGATGTCATCCACAATGGCAATGGTGGCCACCAGCCAAGGCCATGGGGCTTCTCGCCCATTGATCCCATCCACACAATGCCACCTATAAAGAAAAGCTCATTATGCACTCATAACTTACACGGTCACCATTCCTTCCATACTTGCTTCTCTCCACCACTGTCAACTGGCTAAATACTAAATCATGTACAAAACCATCTAATGCAAAGCTGAAAATCAAAAATCACACAGAGCAGCTCTGGCTTCAACAAATATGGTTGACTAAACCACCTACTGAATCAGTGACCCTTTTTAAACCTCAAGCAGAACATTAATTTAATCTGTCTATATGGATTCAGAAACATTGAGAAACTAATAGCAAAGACAAATATGCCATCCAAAATAAACAAGCTCATTATTGCAAATTAACTGGTCTGTACACTATTTTAGAAAAGATCACTGAATTCCTTCACGCTCAAACACAATGTATACAAAATCATATCTTTTACTTCTTCTAAGCAGAATGATAGGCCAAAATTTTGCTAATATCACAGAAACATACTCATATAACACCTCAAATGAACTTCACCCAAAAACTCAAAATTCGAGGGGGAAAAAGAACAAAATCGAAAAATAAAAAATAAAAACAAAAAGGGAACTTTTCTCATCACTTTTATCTCAATCTAACAACATGACAAGTGAAGATCTGAGAGGGTAATCTAGAAGCTTCAGATTTAGAGAAACAAGCGTCATCAAGAACATCACTTTTACACCATCGACAATCTTGCTTCTGCAAGCAATCAGGTTTTGACCCAATATTTCCGCATTCGGGTACCAGATTTGGGTTTCTCCTGCTACTCAATGGCTTTCGAATTGGATCTCCCAAAGTAAACCCGCTTGAACATAACAGTAGAAGAAGCAGTAAAAGTAAGAATTGAGTGCTGAGAGGTTTAATGGTGGATTTCATTTTTCATGTGCGAAAAAAAAATAAGAAGAATGAAAATTGTTGATTCTGCAAAATTTCTTTGGAAGACAGTATGCAACGGATTGATCCAACAAAGGTTAAAATAGCCTTATGGTAAGGGCTGTGAAAAATAATTTCCTAAATATTTTTGCAAGAACTATAAAAATGAATAAAACAGAATTATGGCCCATGCAGGTCTCGAACCTGCGACCTTCGCGTTATTAGCACGACGCTCTAACCAACTGAGCTAATGGGCCTTGTTGACTATCCGGACAGCTTTAAATATCATGATTTCAAATATTAGTGTACGGCCTCAAACTATTTTTCACAATCATAAATTTAAGTTCAAAAGATGAATAAACACAAAACTAAGCCAGTACCAATAAAAAAAACGAAGCAGCAACGTGGTTGAGGTTGAAGGTAGTTGGAAAAGGATTGGGGTCAATTCAGATGGGAACAAATTAGCGATCCTACCATTTAACTAACTAGCAGCCTAACTATTTTATGGTGGTACTAATTAGTCCACATATTCTCGTAAAAATATCAAGCGGTTTTCGGACCCGTAATTATAAGTAGCAAGCGGTTGCAAAGCCCCAGAAAACTAGCGGAAATAATATCTGAATAAAAAATACAGAAAGTTTCATGGAGCTCTTGCGTATAACTTTCAGTATATTATGTAGGAATAAAAAGTTCGAACTCCAATATATTATGCTGAAATTTTTTCGGTGTTAAGGGTGTATTTGTTCAGATTTACCATTACATAAAAATAGTTAAATTTTGATTACTTTTAAAATTATGGCTAATTTTCAAATACCATTTATAAATCACGTTATTTCTAATTCCCTATATTCTCGTGCATGCCATGGGCCAGAAATCATGAACCAAATGGCTTTACAGTCAATGTCCTTCCACTTCCCAAATATCCCAATTATTCGCCACGATGACCTCTCAGAAATTAATATTGCCTTATAAAATAGCCAAAAACGAACGTATAAGCCATGCGTAGGATAATCAAATATAGTTTTTAATTAGTAATGTTTTCTCGGTTTATACGCAATCAAGAAAATATAGCGTAAGAAGATGAACAAAGGCACGATAGAATGATACAGCACAAGTAATCCAAGTACAGACCGGTCTTTGGTCTTTCACTTTCATAAATAGAATAACACTTTTCAAGAAATAGAATAGCTCTCAAACCAAGATTTAAATATTGCACAATGCCCTTTCATGTTAAAGTCTTTAACTTTGAAATACTCAAAAATGTTTTAGAATAAGCTTTAATCGTGTCATGGAAAAGAGCATTAATCATTAAAAATAATGAATTATACACTCATGACATATGATGTCAGGCTTACAGGAGCCAATTTGAATCAAATTAAAACTTCTATATATATACACTAGGTTAAGAATTTGATTTTCCATATAAATTCTGGTTAAGTATTTGATCTTTCGTCTAGGCAGGCTTCTGTTATTAATGAAGTAATAATCATGCTTCAGGGTACAGGGGCGTCGTTCATGTTTGGCTTGGCAGTTGGGTCTATCCCAATGATGTCAATGGCCGTGTTTGGTGATGGTAATTGCTTCCAAAAGACAAGGCGGCCGCCGCCAACGGGTGGTATGGTAAATGGTTTGGACGAGACTAATGTTGCTGGTGGCAGAGGAGAAATTACATCTACCACTGCTAGTACTAGTGCTTCTTCAAGAGTTGGTGGAAGGAGAATGGGGCTTAGAGGAAATGTTGAGAATGGTGGCAGAGGTAAAACTTACCCTAGTGTTCAGCTTGTCAAGGAAGTACTACCAGCTATAGTCCTGCGCTAGCTACCTGGCCTGTATATGCATGGTTTGAGGAATTGGTCATTGTGTGTTGTGTAATATAATTAGTTTAGGCCCCATGCGCTGTGATTTGTGTGTGTTTGTGCTTCTATATCTCTATATACTCTAGTTCACTTGTGATCTAGCTTAGCACATGTAACTTACTTTTAATTTGGTTAATAATACTTATTAATTTAATATTTTTGTTAAAACGATATTACGCAATCAGATGGAATTTTATTGATCATCTAGCCAGTCTCATGCATGAATTACATATTGTCAAATTTAATCAGGGGCAGGAATAATTAACTTGTCTAACTCTTGAATACGAGTTATAGGCTGGGAATATTTTTAGGCATGCTAATTAATTAATTTGGACATAACCCAAGATAACACATCTAAATGTTTGGATCCATTTGGACTACCTTGAAGTAAGAGTACTTACCTCTTTGTATTTATAGCTAAAGATACAAACGATTATATACAAGAGACAATTTACGTTTGAAAGATGGAAATGGTACTCTAATTACTTAGTCAATGATAATTGGGGTCAAAGTACTAATTAACAGTAGGATGAGGATCATGACTAGCTAAGACAAAAGGACAACAATAAGTTTGTTGATTGACTATTCCATTGTTTAATGCTACAATTTGGTGGCCGAAAATCAGGACTTAACGTCTAGTATTAATTCATCAAAATGTAAATTCTAGAAATTTGGCTTGATAGAGGTTGTGATAAACTTGGCCTCCTCGTGTGAATGGTTGCATTAATTATTTTAGTATTACTTCTTCATAGTACTAAGTATATATAGAGAAGATGAAAATATGATTCTTTTAACTTAAAAGTACCCACAAATCTCTTTAAACTTGAATAGTAGTTTTTTTTACAGAAATAAAAAAAGGTGAAAGACCAGAAAATGGTTAGAATCTCTACTGGTGTTGCAGATAATGGTGCAGGCCTCGCATTTCAGGGTTCTGAGTTAACATTCATGGTAGGATTTATTGCTGCTTCAATCACAATGATGGCGGTCATCATATTTGCCTGTGCTAAATCCTCTGTGAAACGTAAAGGTCAAAATCCTTATAGTGGTGGAAAAACTTCCGATAGAACTGTTGGTGGTGAAAGTAAAGGTCAAAAAACTCCTCAAACATCTGTCGTAATCCGTGCAATTGGCGTTGACACCATTTCTAATTCCACCAACAATAATCTCGCAGCAGCAACTTTTGTGGATATTCCAGCCATGGAAGATGTTTGCAATAATAATGATGATGGCAAAGATAATAATCAATTCCATGGCAGTGACACCACAAACACCGGTGCTGACAAAAATATTATTAGTGGTGGTCATACCAATAGTAGTGGTGACAATAATTATATGGGTGGAGGTCATACCCATGTTAGCACCGAAATTACTACTTGTGGTGGAGATGCTTGGTCATAGTAGCAGCGGATGGAGTGGTGATGGTGGTGATTGGGGCAGTGATCACGGTGCTAGAAGTTGGAATGGCAGTGGTTTTAGCGGCGGCGGTGATGGTAGTGATGGTGGTTTTAGTGGCAGAGACAACCGATTAGTGTGGTGGGATCGTTTCATATTTTTCTTATCAATTATGCCCTAATTTATTACTACCCAATTCTATTTTACCCTTTACTTTTTTTATCTACTAGTAAATGTACCCGCGCGATGCGCAGGTCATTGCAATTTAAAATAGTCTGATAAGGCATAATATAAACCGATGTATATTGTAGACTAATTTTATTGATAGCATTCAAAAGAATTAGTTAAAAAATAAGTAGATTAAATTTCATCTTATGTACTCATGTGAAGATGAAGTATAAAACTTGTATGAAATTTAGAAGAAATTCAATATAAGTAATATATATAAAAAGTAATGTATAAAAAAAACTAAAAATGTAACTGTTAAAAAATATTCGCAAAAACTTTTGTAAAGAAAAATAAGCTTTACACTTATCAACTATTTTTGGTTATCCTCGATAGAATCACTTGTTTAAATTATTAAGATTTTAAAAATGTAAAACTAAAGTATAAATAAAAAGTTATTTGCCTCAATTTTTATATTTTCCAAAATTACTCAAAGCTTCCGAGTACTGCACATACAATGACAATTAAGCAGTATTGTAGCTTAAAGTTTTACGCTTACCAAAATAATTGCCATTCATACATATATACTTCGATTTTATGAGGAATACTGTATGGGAAGTATACTTTATATGAATTAGTATTGAGTAAGCAAAGTATTCTTAATTTATCATACAATTTCAGCAATCTCTATGTTTTCTCCTAAGGAACTTATAATGGTCGAGCACTAAATCATCATTGAACCCCAACAGAGTAACTTTGTTGAGAAGTTGTTCGTGTTAGTCGCTCAATGTTTGATTGGCATGCTGCAAAATAATCTGCATAAGTAAAAAAATTTAATTTGTAAATACTATTGTTATATTTTCTGTAAATATATAAAACGATTATACACTTCAGAAATCTGGGTTTAAATTCAATAGACCGCGGTAGCGTAGAATTTATCCATATTTTTGTCTGATACCAACAACTATGCACTGTGTAATTACCTGTGTGTCAAATGAAATACGAATAAAATATTGACTTTTCACATTATTTATACAGCTAATAAAACAATACTTTTAATTTATGGTAAACCTCGGTATTTTTGACGTTTCATATGCTGGAAAACAACAATCAAAGGCTCATCGTCTGATTCATTCAAGTGATGTTGAAGTAGATCCACCAGTTCGCTCCATAATGTTGCCATAATCCTGTTCCTCCTATACGTTTCATAGTAAGGTTAATAAACACATATATATTTATATATATATGTAATATATGAATAAAGTATTTTTAATATTTTTGAAGAACTTACTGATCATCTTCGAGTACAACATTAATAAGTAAACTTTGGTCGTCTCCCTAGTTGTAGGTCTTAGCATCTCCATACGTCACAACATGACCAACAACATCTACAAATATAAAAGTTAGTCACATAGTTTAACAAATACTTTAACAAACAACATTTCTAAATTCATTTAAATTATTTAAAAGTATTACCGACTAATTCAGTCTCATCCACATCATGTTCATTTGTTAATTCGTCAAAAGAGCGCAAGTTAAAAATGTTCATATGAAATGAAGGATCATTTGTTTCCTCGACAAATGTCTTTTGAGTAAATGTCAGCTTCAACTTGTGTGCCGAACTCCTAAACTTCAAATTATTTGGTCCGACGACAAAGTAGTTCATACGATATAAGCGAAGTTCATGTATCTTGTTCCTAAAAAACTTAAGAACATACTTTCCAATTGTAGCATGTATACGATCACCCTGCAAATTCAAATTCATTATTAGTGTAGAATTATGATGACAACAAATGTAACCACATATATATCAATTACGAAGGCAACTTTACCGGAAACAAATATGAAAATTGCATATATAAACGTAATTTCTATATGCTCATCCGACGATCGAGTAAGCAACGCAAGCAGTAGCTCATTAAAGCTGAAAAATACTATACGAAACCTTCTATGGTTTTACAGAATCACTTCTTCTTAATTATGGACAAAACATTGTAGATTAAAAAATTACACTTTTCTTATTTCGGACAACAAATTACAGAATATGAAAATCCACTGATAGTTCACCGGAGGTTGTAGCTTATATAAACTAACTGCTGAAATCTATCTACTTTTAAAGTTGAAAAATACTATATGAAACCTTCTATGCTTTTACAGAATCACTTATTCTTAATTATGGACAAAACGTTGCAGATTAAAAAATTACACTTTCCTTATTTTGGACAAAAAATTGCAGAATATAAAAATTCACCGATAAATTAACTGCTGAAATCTATCTATAAATAAACAAAGTTTTCTATGAAAGTTTTTATAAAGTAAAAAATATATGTATTGATTAAAAAAATTTTGATATAGAACACAAAATTTTGTTAAAGAATGCATCTACATAGTAAGTTTTAAAGTATGAGAAAGTTCAATATATTACCTTACAATCCTGTAAAACCAATTCAATTGAAAACGGAATTTGCGGGTTAAAGCGATCCGGCATTATCCACATTCAAATGACTCTAACTTTGAAATTCCATGGCATGGAGTTAGATGAAATTTGCTTGATATCATGAAATTGTGTGTCCATACTTCCAAACTAATTGCAATGAGACTGTAGTAGATGAAATTTGATGTGGAAAAGATTTTAAAAATAAAAAAAATACAGAAATTATGGAGTTATAGATGTGTATATAATAAATCTGAAAAATTACAGTTGGAAGCCGAGGGTTGAGACGTGGGATAATGGAGATAGTTGTGGCTTTGAGAATCTAACTATTTTGAGGGAATAACTGTTACTTTTCATCATTTATTTTAATAAAAATGTTGTTATTAAAAATATTTAAAAACTAATTATAAATTGTGGCATAAAAGTGATAATCCTCGGAGTAATAACTGCCACCTAGAATTATTGGATTCAACCAAAAAACGTGGGATAATAAGTGTAAACTAAATTTAGTGGGCTAATTTCGTGGGATAATTTCGTGGGCTAAATTTGTGGGATAAACAAATGTGGAAATATTAACTGTTAATTTGTTGGCTGATTTTTAGGGATTTATATTATTATGTATACAGAATCATGGGAGGATTAATTAATGATTACAAATTTGATTCTGAAGTCGATTTTTTTCTTATTAAGCTGACTTTTTAAATTTGGAAAAACAACTTCCAACTTATTTGGAGAGTTGTCTTAATTTGGTACATGTGTTATCGTATGGTTGTTCCACTTGGCAGCCTTATGTTGTTTTGCTTGTGTTTTTCTATATAGATAGATTTTAATTCAAATCTCCAACTTCTAACCCACTTTATTTTTTTCAAGTACTTTTGCCACTAACGTTAAAGGTATTTTGCCGCCTTCTATTTTCTTTTTTCTCCTAATTTGCTTTTAACTTAATTCTAATTAGTTGTGCTTCTTTGTTTAGCCTTCTTTTGTTCTGCTTTCTTAAGGTGTTTTGCCTTCTTCTATTGTATTTTTAAAAAATTATTTTATACATAATTTTTAATAAATTTAATATTTAAATAATTGAGGCTATTTTAATAAACTTATCAATTATAGCAAAGTACGATACAGTCAAACCAAACAACAAAGTATTATTTAACAATGATAAATAATATAATTTCAAATATTATATTCATAAAACAATACGGTACAATACAATATATTACAATACGATGACAACAAGATCCAAACAAAGTTACAACATTCTTGCTCCATTTCTGCAAGTCAGATGTTTTATAGAAGTTGTAATATGTGCACAAAATCCACTCATATGTTCTTTTTGGTTGGCGGGGGGGTGGGATGTGGCACTTTATGCGATTATATGTAATTTTATTAATAAGCTGACACTTGAATTACTATTGATCTTCAAAAGCTATACTTGACAAAATGTTTTAATTAAGTAGGGTTGAAATCTTCATTGCAAAAGCCCATATTTGGATCATGAATCCAATTGTAGGTGATAGTTTTGTATTCTATTCCATTTCAGCTTGAGTTGTAGGCCAAATGTCATTTTAGATTGTGATATTCTGAAATGAAATTTCGAGAAAGCGATGTTCAATAATTCAGTTATATATATGACAGAGAGTAACAGATAAATGATATCGATAGCAATTTGATCATTTCCACATCCGAGTCTGAAAGATATCTTTATAAACTAATGATTTTTATTTCTTGTTTCAGAATATTATTTACCCGTAAAATGATATAGTTAAATTTATTATGTTGTTATAGACAAGAGAATTGATTTGATCCAAAATGATAAATAAACTAAATAAAAACGTAAGACTTAGCGATGAAATCGAAATAAATAGCAGATAACATGGTTCCGAGAGCAACAATAAGAACAATGTTAGACAGGAAATAAAGTATTATATAGCTTGAGAATAATGTGTAGCATAAGTTTGTCAGGGATTTCTCATTCCTTACGGTGGTTGTTGAAATCATTTTATAGCTATACCTAGGGAACAAGGTCCAATGATCATACCCTCTTAAATAATAATAATAATGTGGGTCATTGATGAACATGTAACAGCGCACCATAAATGCCAAAAAAAATTTGCAATGGTTGTATATTTATTATTGAGGAATATTCTTCATTAAATGTCATCTGGTGATAAATATTTGTTTGTTTCCGTTGACTAAGTTCCCTTTAGAATTTACCTGGTGACAATTGAAGCTGCTATCCTCGGTCTTGGTTTCCACTGGCTTTATCTTTCATCTACCTCCGGTTCCATGTGTCGCACTATCATTCGAGTATCTAACGTATTCCGATTGTTTCCTATGCAGATAGTCCCCCTGCTTTCTGGTGGCACATCTTTGTATTATCAGAAAGTTGGTGAAAATTTCTTTCTTGGCATAAAATTTTTTGAACCCTTCCGAAAAGTTTCTCACGATTGATAAGATGTGCGTCTCCTCGCATTTAATACCTCGAACACGGTTACTCCGTCATTTAGTAATATTTTCTTCGGTTCTAAAGGTAATCATGGCCACGATTTTAGATGCCTATAGTTTATACTCATCATTCTTCTGCTAACATAATAGATAAGGGATTGCGTACCTTCATTCTCTCGGACTATATCGAGCATTTACCGCTACCTCCAAGACTGCTAGGTATATTAGCAACTATTCGTCTTTCTTCAATTTTGATAGTAATGGATGACTCGATAGATACCGTTTTAGGTCTTTTAGGGCATGTTGTCATTATGGAGTCTATTCAAAGTTGTTCTTATTCTTCTGAAGAGATGATAGTTTTTCAAAAACCGAGAAATAAAACTGCTAAGAGCTACCAGTATTCCAGTTAGCTGGTCTGGAATGTCCTCGATGGCTTTGACCTTTTTGGGATTGACTTCAATCCCCCTTTGTGACACTAGAAAACCTTAAGATTTACCGGAGTTAACTTTGAATGCACATATGCAGCAGACAATAATGACATTGAGGATGAGCATGTTATGGAAATAGTAAGGATCTTGAGAGAGCAGCAAAAAGCCATTATTGGACATCTCTAAAGAAAAGACCAGGCCATGCCGGAATAAAATTAGGCATGGGGGCAGTATCCCCGAAATGTAAGGGATGTTGAATTTTTCTTAGAGGTGCTTTAAATTGTCACCTACATTCGAAGACTTGACCATATCATCTATATATACTTTTATTGTTTAACCTATTTGTTTTTCGAACATCTTGTTCACAAGCATATGATAAGTGGCTCCGGCGTTTGAGCCAAAGGGCATCACATTATGACAATATGTGCCAAAGTTTATTATGAACGAAGTTTTTTCCTGATCTTCTGGGTTCATCTTAATTTCATTGTGTCTGGAATAGGAATCAAGGAAACGCATTAGCTCATGCCCGGCAGTGGTGCCAATCATTTGATCGATGTTTGGCAGTAGGAACGAGTCTTTCGGGCATGCCTTATTCAAGTCCTTATAATATACACACATTCAAGATTTATTATTCTTTTTCATAACTACAACTACATTGGCTAGCCAATAGGGATACTTTACCTCCTGGATTGAATCGATGTCAAGTAATCAAGTTACCTCTTTTTTTGACAAACTTGTTTTCTTATCTCGGCTATCGGGCACTTTTTTTGCCTTACCAATGGGCGCTTGGATCCATGCTTAGCTTGTGCACGACCAACTTTAGCGGATACATGTCATATATGCATGCAACCATGCGAAACAATCAACGTTAATTTTAAGGAAATCAATAAATCCTGACCTGAGCTTAGGGTTGAGTCATGTCCCTAAGTGAAATTTTCTCTCCCAGAACTTTTCGAACAAAACCACGTGTTCGAGTTCTTCTGCCAGGGACTTGGTCGCGTCCATTTCTTTCGGTACCTGAAAATATCTTGGTACTTGATAGGGTTCTGATGACTCCTCCATTTCGTTATTTTCTCTCAATTTGGGAGCAGGTGCCAGTTTAAATAATTGATATGCATTGAGTTCCTTCCTTTTACTACTAGAAACCGATACCGCATTCAGTTCCCTCGCTGTCGATTGATCTTCTCTTATTTGTTTAATCCTCTCCGGAGTCGGGAGTTTCAGTATTTAGTGATATATTGATTGTACGACCTTCATCTCATGTAATAATCTATCGAGAATTATGTTGTAGCCCATGTTGCTGTCCACTGTAGTCTTCGTGACCCCTTCGGTGTTCGTGGGTAGAAAGATTTCCCCTCGGTTGTCACACTTGCTAAGCTAAACCCCGCAAGGAGTTTTGTTGTTGGAATGATGCTTTCTGTTAGCTTGGCTTGTTCCAGTACCCTCCATTGAATGATGTTGGTTGAACTTCCCAGGTCAACCAAAACACGTTTAAGTTTGAAATCTAAAATATTAAGAGAAATTACCAAGGCATCATTGTGTGGCAGGAGAAGCCCAACATCGTCTTCTTTCGTGAAGGTGATGATGTCATCTTCGGCGACTTCTCAGAGTCTCTTGCTATGAGCCACTGATACCTTTGCCTTTTTGTTGCCTAGAAAGTTACACCGCTGATCTCGTTCCCCCCTCCCTCCCATAAAAAAGCATGTTGATAGTTAGTCGAGGAGGTTCTTCCCCCCTCTCAAGAGTTCTAAGTTATCTCGGGTGTGACCGTAATTATTCTTGGCCCGGTCACTTAAGAATTCCTGAGATGGTCGTTCTTCAACATTGTTGCCACATCCTCGCACAGATGTTTGCAGTCCTCAGTTTGGTGGCCATTATTCCCATGATATTCACACCATATATTAGGATCCCTCTGCTGGGATCGGATCTCATTGTTCTCAGAAATCATGCTTCCTTGATGTTTCTCACTGTCGATACCACCTCCACTATTCTAATATTGAAATTATATTAGGATACCCTGGGATAAGTGAAATTCCGGGGACGTGATCTCTCTTTATCCTGCAACAACCTATTTTTCCGGTCGCAGTAAGCTCTTCTATCGGGCGGACCTATCTACCAACCAAAATCCCTTGGTATTTCATCCTTCAGCCCTCTCGTAGGGAAAATATCAACCCTTAGAAGATTTCTTATCCGTATCAAAATTATTTTTTGATTTATCATTTTTCTTTTCTTGATCTCGGCCCTTAGTTGATATGGGGAACCCGAGATCATCATCTTCTATACTTATCTTTGATTCATAACGGTTCCTATGTAATTTCTTGGAACTCGAGCAATCTTTCTTTTAGCTTCCGGGAGGCGCTGGAGCTATTCGGGTTCAACCTTATAGTAAATTCCTCGGCAAACCATTCATCTGGCACGACCGGTAACAACATCCTTGCTTTCTGGCACCTGATCACGCACTCATGCAACAACTTGGATTCTCTTTAAAAAATTCTGAATATGTCCGCCTTCCGGGCCTGGACCTTCCTGGTCCCGGCATGGGCCTTGATGAAAGAATCTAAAAGAATTTTGAAGGAATCGATTGAGTGTTTTGGTAGGAGTGAATACCATGTCAAGGACCCACTCATGAGGGTTTCCTTGAATTTCTTTTGTAGGACAGACTCAATCTCATGTTGGTCCAATTCGTTTCCTTTCACCGCCGTTGTATAAGTTGTGATGTGCTCCTAAGGGTCTGAATTCCCATCATACTTTGGTATGTCAGACATTTTGAACCATTTCGGAATCAATTCTAGTGTTGCGTTCGATATTGTCACGACCTCAAACCCTGGTCGTGATGGCGCCCAACACAATGCTAGGCAAGCCCGACCATATTATCCCTTAAACCAGCCAGTTATTAATCAAATTGAACTTAAACAGTAAATGATCATATCAGGTGATAAGCGAAATGTAAAACATACAAAGTACGGCCCCAACCATATCGTGGTGTCACGAGACTGAGCCTCTACAGAATAGCATCCTAATACAAACAAGTCTAGGCAAATAGGAAATCAACAAGGTGATAAAGAAGGAGAAAACAGGCTCTGCAGACGCTGGCAGCTACCTCGTAGTCTCCGCAAGAAGTAGATGTGTGCGGGCAGCAACAACAACTCAACCGCTCTCGGGTACCTGTGAATCTGCACAAAAAGTGCAAGGGAGTGGGGTGAGTATATTTCAACTCAGTGAGTAACAATAATAAATAATAACTGAAAGTAAGAACTCCTGTGCTATCACTTAGCAGTTCTAAGGCAACCCTCACAGGTGCGTCATCACTATGGTAGTACTATAATCTTCAATCCACATTTATCTCTACAAGATTCCTCGTTGATCCAACCCTCACTCGTACCCTTACGGTGTACGGCCATCTCAATATATAAAGACACATACCTATGTCTATAATGTATAAGTATTTAAGTAGGTAGTAGGATATGAATAAGTTTAATGCTGCGGCGTGCAGTCCGCTCCAATACATATACCGCTGCGGCGCGCAGCCCGCTCCATTTAACGTCGACGGCGCTCACTGGGGGTGTATACGGACTTCGGAGGGGCTCCCTAGGCCCAAGCACTATAATACTGCGGCGTGCAGCACGATCCACACAAATATTACTGCGGCGTGCAGTCCGATCCAATATATATATGTATATATCTCTATACTGTTGGCAGCCCGATCCCATAATATACACCAGCGCTCACTGAGAATGTGTGCAAACTCAGACTCCGAAGGGGCTCCTACAGCCCAAGCGCAATAATACTGCGGCGTGCAGTCCGTCCCACATGTATATTACATGTATATTACTGCGGCGTGCAGTCCGATCCAATATGGGTATATATATATATAATACCTCATAATGGGTCCTCGACCCTATCCTAGTCAACATATATACTTGGACTCTCAGGCCCAATATAATATATCACAGTGGGTCCTTGACCCTTTCTTAGTTAATATAGACTTGGCCTTTCAGGCCCACTCAGCTAGAACGGGAAATTCCACCCTATATAAGCTTTCTCAATGTACACATCTAGTACTGGTTCATATTATGCTATACAGCTAGAGCTACGGCTGAGTGAATGTTTCCAACACGATATAAGGGTCACCTAGCTCTATAGGTTCCCTAATGCTCTACAGATCGGCACAAGGCCCCAAACACGGCTATTAGCCCAATTGTACAGTTATAATCTCATTAACAGTCATACAACACAGTATTCTATTAGCCGGGAAGGACCAAGTCCAAGTCCCCAATCACAATGTCACCACGCTCGTCACAAGACGCGTGTCTCGACTCAATATAGCACTGTGAAGTGCTAGTACGGGGTTTCAAACCCTCAGTACATTATTTATTACTACCACTCACCTCGAACCGGCAGAAGCTTCAATCCGCCTTGCGCTTGCCTCGCAAATCAATCTCCTCGGATGCCAAATCTTTTCAAAATCATAGAGAATGCATCAATATATGCTAATTTCACGCAATTCATTCGAAATAACCCAAATTATATCAAAACCCACAAGTTGTCAAAACCCGACTTTTGGTGCGCTTCTCGAAAAATTATAATAGTTACATATTCGGAACCCTCGTCTCAATACGAGTCTAGGCATATCAAATTTACCAAATTTAGACTCCATTTGCCCGCTCAAATCGGTATTTTTCTAGTATTTTAGGCCTAGGGCTTAAACCCACATTTAATCCTCCATTTTCATAGAAATAATCCATGATTTCATGATAAAGGCGTGTAATTAAACCACGAAACTTATCTCCGGCAATATCCCGATGATCTCCCAGCTATTTCCCGTCACTTTCTCACTCTAGAGCTCAACAATGGAGGGTTTTGCAAATGAACCCGTATGTGAAATGTATCTGGTTTTAATTCACTGCCTGGGTCGATTGCTCTACGCGTTCGCGTTCCCTGCCACGCGTTCGCGATGCCCAGCCCGGATTAACCTTCGCGAACGCGACCTCCCCCAACGCGTTCGCGATGCACTAGCTACCAGCCGCCTATTTTTCCTTCTACGCGTTCGCGATATCCTTCACGCGGATGCGGTGCACACCCTGACAAACCTACGTGAACGCGTTCCAGCTCCACGCGAACGCGAAGCCTCCGATCCCTGACCCTACGCGTTCGCGTCCAGACCATCGCGAACGCGATGCATACCCTTGCTGACCTTCGCGGACGCGTGCCCTTCATCGCGAACGCGATGAAGGATTTCCTTCTGCAGACACAGCAGCAATTTAGCTGCTGTCTTAGGCCAAAAATGGTCCGTTTGGACCCCCGAATTCATCCCGAGGCCCCCGGGACCCCAACGAAAACCATCAACATACTCCATAACATGATTCAAACTTGTTCCAATAATAAAAACATCATCCTAAACATCAAAATCACCAATTACGTACGGATTCAAGCCTAAGTTTCTTCAAAACTTCCGAAATCGACATTCGATCAAAAACCCGGCCAAACGACCTCCGAATGACCTGAAATTTTGCAGGCACATCCAAAATCACCTAACGGAGCTATTGCAATTGTCGGAATTCCATTCCGACTCCCGGATCAAAATCTCACCTACCGTTCGGATTTCGCCAAAATTCAACCTTAGCCAATTCAAGCCTATTTCTACACCGGACCTCCAAATTCAATTCCGATCGCTCTCCTAGCTCACAAATGACCTCCCGGAGCCTGACCGAATCATCAGAATTTGATTCCGAGATCTCTAACTAAATAGTTAACTCCGCATTGACTTTCCTTATTCAAGTTTCCTTCAAAAAGGCTATATGCCTCATTTTCAATCCAATTCACTCCTAACTCCCCCGATAGACTCTAACACTGACATAAAAGTAGGAAATATGCAATTACAACATAACGGGGTGGAAATTCCCGTGACGACGGGCCGGGTCGTCATATTCTCCCCCTCTTAAGCAAACGCTCGTCCTCGAGCGGGTTAAGAAACATACCTGGAGACTCAAATAGCTGAGGGTATCTGCTCCGCATCTCCTGCTCAACCTCCCAAGTAGCCTTCTCTACGGGCCGACCTCTCCACTGAACCTTAACTGATGCAATCTCCTTCGACCTCAATTTTCTTACCTGGCGACCCAAAATAGCAATATGCTCCACATTATATGATAGATCACCATCAAGCTGAATGGTACTGAAGTCTAATACATGAGACGGATCCCCGATATACTTTCGGAGCATAGACACATGGAATACCGGATGAACGCTGGATAAACTGGGTGGCAAGGCCAACTCATATGCCACCTCTCCAACCCTCCTGAGTATCTCAAAAGGACCAATGTACCCGGGACTCAGCTTCCCTTTCTTCCCAAACCTCATGACACCCTTCATGGGTGAAACCTTCAGCAACACCCTATCACCAACCATGAAAGACAGCTCTCGAACTCTACGGTCCGCATAACTCTTCTGGC
>JASVEL010010152.1:0-22951 GCA_032618575.1 Nicotiana noctiflora
ATATATATATATATATATATATATATATATATATAAATTATGTGTGTGTGTGTGTGTATGTGTGTGTATTTGTACAAACTAGGTAGGGATAGCCCATGCCAGCACAGGCCCAATATTGTCCAAGTTGAAACTATTAGTATTGAATCAGCTGCACAACATCATATGCTAATTGCAAGGTACTGTTTACATGCACTTTGGAACAAAATATCCACTCCTCAATGTCGTCTGATTGGAAAATAATACATTCACATTCTTTACCTGCATGACAGCATCATACTATTATATGCATGTGTCATATTCTTTATATCATATATGAGAGAACTATTTACGTTTTATGCTACTATTTACACTATGGCAAACAGTGATGCATTTTTTCTGTTGTAGTTAATCTTCTTCTAAGCTTTCTTCTAAGCAGTTCTTCATCAAAAAATACACGTACAATCATAGTTGTCAGTTCTCATCAAAGTGATCGGTGAAGAACAACAATGTATTGAAATTTGAAGTTAAATAGCAAGAAAAATGCAAGTAGAGAAGACTGCTTTTACATAAATGGCATAGCTCTGAGCAGTACAATATCTTTTAGCGACTGACACCAAATAGGGAAGTCAGGAAGGCTTTTTTATTAATTCAATCAAGTTAAACAAGCGAATGGCAATTCCAGATGCAACTTGAGTATACCGGTCTCTAGACCAACCTTTGTAATATAAATTACATGTATTGGAAACATTGGTTTTAGGGAGGCTACTCTTCCTTTTTGTCGATCAAGCCGCTTTACCTCATTCCACTCATTCAGCCCTCTTCACGTACTTGTACAATCGCCCTTTGCAAACTCTTAGAATTACCCCTGTGATAGTTCTGAAAGTCAAATGCTACATAAATTTAGATTTTTGGTCAAAAAATAGAGGAGTTTTATATATAAGACACATATTGCAAGTATTTTTGTTACTTTAATTTCTTGTTGTAGTCAAATAGTGTGGCTAATAATGTCATGTGCTTCCTCCAAGCTTGGACTCACAAGATGCATAAGACTGCATAATCTTCTCTCCGGCCATAATAACTCCTCTTTTAACTTCATAGACGTTGAGGGAGACAACAACGACAGATCATACCACCACATTAACCCTAAAAACAATAAAATATGTGGTTTAAAAACACCATAAATTTGACAAGATAACTGAAAGAGAGAGAATTCATAATCATCCTAAGGCACATTTTCAATTCACATAAATGTAGTAGGACTTGAACAAAAATGTAAGTGATTAGGGTAAGAAATCAAGTTTTGAGGTTAACCATTTAGTTAGCCTCTCAAACACATAAGATAAGAAGAACCATGAAGCACAGTGAGAAATATTTTATCTTATTTCTTGTTACAGAAAGATTACCAATTGTCCCACAATATGTCATAAATTTGTTACCACGGAAAGAAGTCATCATCAATTACATGGAATACATGCTTCATCAAATTTCACTCTTTTTCAATAAGAGTTGAGTTAATTCTCATTGCTCAATGAGATTTTAGACCATATATTGTGTGAACAGATTGGATATTGTCACTGCATTATAGCAAATATACAAAAGATATTTATATATTATTGGTTGCAATTATTCAATGCTAAGAATCTAAAGACTCCATGTGTCTACTAAAATTAATACAAATATGTTCCATCCATCTGAAACCATCCTCCTTTTTGAAATTTCAAAATAAATGTGAAAGAAACTCTTAGAAAATGGAAGAACTAAACCTTTCTCTACATGCAAATATAAATTATAAAATTCAACTCCAAATATTACAAGTTACGAAATTAGCTTGTTCGAAGAGACGTGTCAGACAAAGCTGAAGTTCAAAAAGGATTTAAAATGAAAGAGATCTTGCATTGAAAAAGCCATTACTCTACGTGTCTACTACAATTAATACAAATATGTTCCATCCATGTGAAACTATGCTCTTTTTTGAAATTTCAAAATAAATGTGAAAGAAACTCTTAGAAAATGGAAGAATTAAACCTTTCTCTACATGCAAATATAAATTATAAAAATCAACTCCAAACATTATAAGTTACGGAATTAGCTTGTTGGAAGAGACGTGGCAGACAAAGCTGAAGTGTAAAAAGGATTTAAAATGAAAGAGATCTTGCATTGAAAAAGCCATTAACATACGTGACACTGTTAATCACCTTGTGGCCATAAAGGAAAAAAAACAGTTTAATTCGCGCTAGACTCTCACGTTGAAACAAAAAATAAACAATTAAGATGATCAACAAATGACAACATCATTGAAGCGAGATATAGGGTGTGTTTGGTACGAAGGAAAATATTTTCTGGAAAATGTTTTCCAATTTTCCCATGTTTGGTTGGCTTAAATGTTTTGGAAAATATTTTCCTTATCAATTCATTTTCCTCCAATTGGAGGAAAATGTTTTCCTTATCAAAAGAAGGGAAAACATTTTCCAAAGTTCCTTCTCAACCATTCTCACCCTCACCAATCCACCTCACCCCTCTCCAAAAAATAGTTTTTTTTTAGAAAAATTTCAGTTTTTCCGTTACCATCCACCCTACTACCCCTCCACCCCACCCCGCAAAAAAAAAAATTCTTTTACCTTAATTTTTTTTTTCTATAATTTTAAATTTCTGTTTTCTTATTTTTTTTGCACCACCCACACCCACCCCACCCCCACCCCCCCACCCCTCGAAAAAAATTTTAAAAAATATTTTTCAGTTTTTAATTTTATTATTTATCATTTAAAGACTCAATATTTTACAAGTTCCAAAATTATGAGTTCGGAAGTTTACGGGTTTAGAAATTATAAATTTACCGATTCAAAAATACGCGATTTTTGCGTTAAAAAGTAAAGCATCACATTAGTTCCTTTAGATTGTGTCAATTTTTAGGGGGTAGGAGAGTTGCAAAAAAAATATTTTTCTGAAAAAACTATTTTTTACTCTCTAACCAAACACAGAAAATATTTTCCACTTACCAACCAAACAAGAGAAAATAAGTGATAAAATCACTCATTTTCCATGAAAACATTTTCTAGGAAAACATTTTCCTTCATACCAAACACACCCATATACTATATAAAGTTTCATGTTTATCCTCCGCTTCATCACTCTTCACCCGTTTGCTTCGTTGTTGCACATGCTAAAATCAAAATGCTAAAATCAGATTTGCCTAAAAGCATTGGAGCGATGGGCAAGAAAGGTAGAAAGTTCACACATTTAGCTAAGTCTCTTCACTCTTTTATGCATCAGCATATACATCACCATTAATAAGAGAAGCCAAAAAACCAAAATTAAAAAAATCTCTAGAAACAACAAAGTATGAAACTAAAGAATATTATATGCAGAGCAAGCGCAGTGTCAGTAACCTTAAATCGTTAAAAATAATAGTATTGATGTGTGACTTACTGACTTCATTGTACCTGAATGGCATCAGATAGATATACTAAAAATCAGTTGCAATATTAGTCTAGTGAAAAAAATAAAATTCACTTTCTCACTAGCTATATAGAATGAATTGAGTCATCATTTCGATTATCTCTTTCCTACCTAAGAGTTAAAAGAAAAAATAAAATTTTAATATAGTGGACAAGTAAAAGTTAAGTACAAGTATGAGAAGTCTTCCTTTTTTCGTATCTAAATTGTATCTAAATTAAAATCATACGACATTATCAACCATCCATTTTAATGTGTGATCTATCTCATTATATGTTCAGAGTTCGAGAACTTCTTCGCGTGTAAATTTTGTATCAAGCTCACTAAGATATATAAATGGAAAGAAATAAGATTTCAAGTGAAGTTGCACTATGTTGTAGTTATTACAAAGAAGCGTATCTCAGGCATTGCTAAGTTACTGCACCCCATTCGAAAGGCTTCCCAACAATTTGGTAATAAGTCAGACTTCTTAGAAAGGTAATAAGATTTAGTAACTTGAATTCAAATTACTGCCCTATGAACTTTGGTCTGGCCTTTAAGATTTCTTTAAGCTACCAATGGTTTCACCAATAAGCATGGTAGCAAACTTCTTAACCCAAGAAGGACCAAATAATACCTCAGAAGTCAGAACAAAGGCCATGTGGACAAATAGCAGCATGAAAAGCAGAAGTCCTAAAAGGGTACACATATCATGAGGAGACCATGAAAAAGAATGGTATGCATAATACCTTTTATCTTTGCCTCCATCTCCTTTTCTATGGTTTGATCACAGATAAATGCTCTCAAAAATGGATGAAGTGCATTCATAAGATACTTCAAGCATTTAATTTTTTCGTTGTTTTCCAGCGGTATTCCTAAATATTTTGGATCCTGTAGTATAAGGAGCAGATAATGCATCAACATGCCGCAATCACAAGCCCGGAGGTCTGTAGCAGAAAGTGGAATGAAGAAATATATATGTGGCGAAATCTAAAAATCAGTTGCAGTATTAGTCTAGTGAAAAAAATAAAATTCACATTCTCACTATATAGAATGAATTGAGTCATCATTTCGATTATCTTTTTCCTACCTAAGAGTTGCCCTCTTCTTTTGTAATTAATAATTAATTCGTCACACAAGCATGATAATCATGAAAAACATATCTCCAATTCACAGTATCAAGTCAACATACATAGCTAAATGGATATTTACACTTTTAAGACTTCTGATGCCGGTTAAGAGCTCCGAGGAACTCTTGCGTGCATGGGAAAAGATTTCTTTGAAAGCACTATAGATGATGGTTTAGGCTTTTGTCGCGGGTCAAGATCAAGGAGAAATAAATTATTCTAGCAATAGAGTGTGGAAGTAACTGTAGTTGTCTTCGTTTTCAGCTTATCCTGAAAGAGGAAACTTCAAACCTTTAATAGTACGTATATTTAAGATTCTGTAAGAAGAATACTAATGTGATAACACAAAAAAAAGTAAATTTTGAGAAGGCAATTCACATACAGAGTTGTTGCCATTAAATGGAAGATTTTCTATTTTTAGAGTTGTTACCATTATATGGAAGATTTTCTAGAAAAAATAAGGCAGAAACTGCAAATGCATAATGGAGTAAAGCAACGGAGAAGAGAAATTTACACGGAAAGGAGAAGATTTAATAAATGAAAAGCACAAAAGTCCAGTCAAAGTGGAAAGGAACTTAAATATACATACATCTCAGATTACTCTCAGCACATACATTTGTGAACTTCATCCATACGAAGACTTTAATCTTCACTTCATCAATACAACAACATGTACGAGGAGATGTGCACACCATTGCATCTTTAATGGCCTTTCTAACCTCAATCGGGAAGGCACTGAGTTTACCTGCTATTTATAACCACTCAAATGATTAGGTGTTCGTCCATGATACTTCCACCATGATTTACACTGAGAGAATGTTCATAGGAAATGCTGTAAAACATGTCGGTTGTATCACATACCAAAACCATTAAATTTATCCCCAAAAAAAATTCCACATAACTTTATAGTTAATTAATGTATTGTATTGTGCCTCTTATGGTAGTAACCGATTGGTATTATTGCATGTCATTCTACTTTTGGTTTTATGTTTAGATAATTATTTATTTGATTTATCCCGGTTTTACTAACATTGTTTTGTTTTGTTTTGTTTGTTGATTTTCTCTCTCTTTTTCTGAGCCGAGGGTCGGCCGGAAACAGCCTCTCTACCCTTTCGGGTAGGGGTAAGGCCTGTGTACGTATTACCCTCCCCAGACCCACTTTGTGGGAACATACTGGGTAGTTGTTGTTGTTGTTGTTTTATTGACCTTACAACACCAAATAACTTAAAACAGTTAGAAATTAAGTAATTACTTAAAAACCAAAAACGATCTTTTAAACCAATATGAACTTCACACAAAAGGTCAAGGAAATTACCTCAAATGAGTACTCACACAAAATATCTGATTGTTGAAATCACTTTGGTTAAGCAAGTTTAAGCTGCTAAAATGAAAGCAAACTACATAAGAACCTATGAAACTCCAGAAGTAGAATAAAAGAAAATACAGTATAACTTCACATACTGCAAGGGACAGATTTGCAAAAGGCATTATTAGATGATAATAAGTATGCTAGAAATGGTATTATAAGTAAATCTTTGATATTTAGGAACATTAAAAAAAGTCTATTTTGATTTCACATCGGAGTATCATAAAATAAAAATATCCATTGCCTCGCCAAACAAAATAATAACCACAAATTTGCTACTCAAGTGTTGCACTATGTGACAAAAAATAGGCAAAAGGGAGTAAAGGCAAGAACCATGCTTAAAATACAGAAAAAACCCCACAAATGCTATAATTAGATGCACTTGCTAGTGCAATTTTCTTACTTAAGCTGTGTTAAAACTATCTTCTTCTATCTCATTAATTTCTTGCAATCTCTATATTTATAAATTTCCCAAAATAATTCAAAGGTCATATTTTGAAACTGAAATAATTCACAGAATCATAATCTAGGGAAATTTCATATTCATGCAAAGATTGAGACTTTGAATTCATCAATAGCGAAAAATACTTTAATAGACTCACCTCATTTAAAATATCATGGATGTTGGGTGGAATAGAGGAACAACTGCCTTTCCTCTATTGAAAAAGTTAAACACCGAAGACAGACATGAAATTGATTAATTTTCCAAGTTGGGGGACTTTATAAATCATAGAAACCACAAAGAAACAATAGCACAAGATGAATTTTGGATTTTAGTTTTAGAACTGCAAGAAGTGAAAGAGCTCGAATGCTCCGTAACAAAGAAGGATCGAGAAGAGAGATTAGATGGAGACATGGGGATTATCCACACAGAGCTGCTGCCAGCATTGATAAAAAAAAGTGACACGTAGCGTCTAGGCAGGGAACAAAAGGCACAAATAGATGTCATGTGAAATGACCTAAATACCCTTAGGCTTTATCAAAAAGATCTGAAGCACACATGTCGAAAAACGTTCTCTTCTAAAGAAGAGAAAAATATAAGAGTATGTGTTCTAACATTAAACACATAAAAGACAAGAACACACACACACACACACATATATATATATATATATATATATATATATATATATAGAGAGAGAGAGAGAGAGAGAGAGAGAGAGAGACACACACACACACACACGTATATATATATATATATATATATATATATATATATATATATATATATATATATATATATATATATCAAACTGGGCTTGGACTTGGGGCGCAGGCCGGGTCGGACCCAAATAAATAATTTATATTTATTTACTTCTAATTAAATCTATTTTCTTTGAAATTTAAATTTTAAATTTATTTGAATAAACAAATGTGCCTCTTTGTGAAAGAATATATCTTTTTGGAAAAGGTCCGATGATGCACTATAAATAGAGGTTTTTCAAACAAAGTGAATATAGAAAATTACAAGTATTATTGAAGGCTTTGTTGTATCCTAAAGAGAAGCGTTTTTATTTTCTTAAATTAATATGCATACGATAACTCTTTAAGGACAGTTAATTTTTACGCCTCAAAGCCATTTTTGATTATTATTTTCTAACATTCGATTTCACGTGTCTTGCTATTATTCGTACATTTAATGTAGATCGATTTTATCCTATATAAGTAGGATTAACATATTAACTAATCGTTTACAATTTTTGATTTGATTTTGCTGGTCCAAAACCAATAGCTAGGAATGAAACTCGAAAGAGGATTACACAATTATCACTTTAAAAACCATAATAACTACTACCTCATAGCTATAATTATTGACGACCTGTATAGTTTAATAACAACATAGCAACAATAACAACAAAGATTAGTCTTACTTCAAATAAGAATAATAAGGGGACGCCTAATAATTTAATTGTGCAGTTATTTTTTCAGAATAAATATATTCTCTTCATTTCAATTACGTCAATATGTTTAATTTTTGGAATTTAAGAAAATATAAATTTTTTTTAAAATTTGTGGTCCTAAGTAAGTTAAAAAAAGTTAAAATATTTATATAATTATAAAAAAATTTCATTAAATGTAGAATTATAAATTAAAGTTAAATTATTTTTAACTTTAAAAATATATCATTTTTTATAGGTCAGACGAAAAAGAAAACAAGTTTTTGCAGCAATACGCAGTATGTAGTTTTTGTAATTAAAATAATTTCCAAATAGTAAAGCAACAAAATCGTGAAATTAGGGAGATCCTCAAGGATACGTCTCGAGGTTCACCGTTCATGGCAATCTCATCATAAGACGACTGTTCATTCATCTAATCAATCAGATCCCTTTTTCTGCTTCTCTCCCTATATATTCTCTCTTTGGTTGCTTCCTTTTAAGTTTGATCTTCCTCCTCTAAATCCTGATATTTACTGGTCGGTAGGAAAGAAGCTTAAACATAGGGGGAAAAACGATATATATTGATTGTGAGGTACAAAAGTTAAAATCCCACCAAACGATGCTTAAATAATGGAGCCACATCACAATTTGGATTCTAATTCAAAACTCTCATCTGCTACTGAAGGAGCTTATTCTAGGGTTTCAAAACCACTTCTTCAATCGGTATTTCTCTCTTAAGTCTTCTCCTTTTTATATTCCCCCATATTAATTGATTGATTTTTTGATTGGTTGAATATGTTTTGCTGTTCTAATTTGTTGACTATCAGAAGTAACGAAATCTATTTGAGCATCTTTTTAGTCAATTTTACTGGTTTTTGGTGGTGCCAAGTTTTGGGTTTTGCTTCAACTGCATAATGTTATTGTCTTTATTAGTAACACTGTCGGTGTTTCGAAAATTTTACTCATGGTTAGTTGTTGAATTTGTTGTTGAGAATATCTGATGGAAATCGGGGTATTTAGTGAAGTTACATCCATCTTAATGAGAAAAAAGGGGATTTTGTTATGTGATATCATTTGTATGGAGATTAGCCTATATAAAAAAAACAATACAGTAAAAATAAAATTTGAGATAGAGAAAGATTTATCTGAGAAGTTATTGTTTTGAGGTTTTAATTTATTTGAAGGAAATAATTGCGGATTTAGGGGTGCGATCATCTGTGGATAGTAAACTGACAGCTGAAATGAGGTGTTAAGTAATCATCATCTTAATTATGTTGCTGTTGTGTGTGTGTGTATGTGTTGAGGGTGGGTTGGGATAGGGTGGGGGAGAGGTGGATTCGGGGGTGATTGAAAAATGTGGAATCAAAAGTATAGGTGATAACTGACACTCGTAAGAAGTAAAAGTAGTTGTTGTTGATGAGTACTTTGCTGCTAGAACTTGTCTATCTCCATGGCAAAGAACTGACTTCTAGCATTTCTTTAATCACGACTGTAAGTTTAAGTGTGATCCCGGCTCATATATTAAATCTTGTTAATTGTATGTAAGTAAGCATCATCAATAGTTTCTCAAATTGAATAACTAGATTCTTGTGGTCAAATTAAATGATTTATGTTCAGAATTTCTGCCTATATCTGCTGCTTTGAGTATGATAACTTTCTCACCGTAAGAAAAGAATGTGTTTGCTTTATCTACTGAACTTTCCTGCACTTTGAACTATCTCAAAGTATGCAGTTGAGAAATTTTTCTTCGACAAAAGCCTGCTAATAGTTATGCATAAGGTGTGTTAGTTATGTGCTGATAGTTGGTACTCACGTGTCTCCTCATTTGGTGTATTCCATTTCAAGTTGTCATAATCTATTTCTTTTGCTAGGTGAAGCGCACAGATATTTGCTGCTTGTTGGTAGTTACTCTAGTTTTCTCTTCTAAAGTTATCATGTTATTCATGTATTCATGTAGGTAAAGAGTTGCAGTAATTTCTAAGTGCAAGTAAAAAATTTGAGTTTAACATGAGAATACACACTTATTGTGTTTTTTGGTGATAGGACTGTAGTAAGTTTGGAGATAACATAGGCCTGGATGATTTTGATCCCGTCATTGGTTCAAATGTTGTGAAAACGGATAAGCATGAAGAATATGACAGACTAGCTGTACACCTAAGGGATGAAATTCCTGAGAACACAAGTTTGACAAGCCGTCTAGATAATCAAGCAGAAGAACTTGCTGCCAACTTCTCTGTCCAAACCACACGTGAAGCGACACAGGAACTTTTCAGTGAACGGTCATTTCAAGACACTCGAGAAGCTAGTGAAAGGTATCATATGGACTGCTCGAAAGGGGAATTTGAAGAAGGTTCTCTATCCCTGAGACAGAACAATATCTTGAAGTGTTCTGAGAAGATTATTAGCAGCAATTGGGATAAAATAGGAAAATGTGGTACTGAAACATTTGGTCAAAGTGCTGGTCACATAAACAACAACAAGAGTTATATCACGGGCAAGCCAGTGGCTGGAAAGCAAGAGACTGATCATGATTCACCTTTGTGCACAGAAGAAAACTATGAGAAGGGGGCACACACAAGTAAGGATATGGTTAAAGCTAAAATCTCTAATGTTAATTTAATTCAACAGACCAACGAAAGTGATGTAAAAAGAAACTCTCTATACCCACAATTAACTGAAAATAGAGAATGTGAAAAGCAGTCGTCTCAAATGGTAGAAGAAAGTACATGCCACCAAAATCAAGGAAGATATTTCTGCTACGATTCACCACTCTTTGGTGAAACTGGAGCTTGGATTCCTGTATCAGTTCCTCCAATGTCAGAGAGTGAGCATGAAGAGTGGAATAGAGGCTTCTGCTCAAACGGGGGATACCTTCCTGATGGTGACACAGATTGGAATCAGTGCATGGGGGAAGACAAGGAGTTGACCATGTGGGATGTGGTGGTGGATATGTTGCTTGCAGCCCGAGGGAAAGTGCAATCTCTTGCATCTGGTGATATTGGTAACATGGCGTGGATATCAAGCCATCTCATTGAGCAGGCTTGGAAAGAGATGGCTCAAACCCTCACAGAAGCTAATTTTGGTAATGCCCAGGAAATTCTTGAGGCAGATCCTCCCAAATGGTTGCCTGACAGTACATCTTCCTCTTGTATGTTATGTAGTGTGCGGTTCCACCCTATCATGTGCAGCAGGCATCATTGTCGATTTTGTGGTGGAATATTTTGCAATGAATGTACTAAAGGAAAGAGTTTGCTCCCTGAAAAATTTCGCACTGGGGAACCGCAACGAGTATGTGATGTATGTTGTGTACGTCTTGAGTCCGTGCAGCCATACCTAATGGATCGAGTAAGCCGTGCTGCTCAGTTGCCAACCCATGACCTTACCGACCTGAGCACATTGCGATCTTGGGTAAACTTCCCGTGGGGACAGTCAATGGAACACGAAATTTACAAGGCCACTAACACTATTCGGGGCTATGAAAGGGTATGGAGTTCTGTTTCTTATATTAAATGCTGCATCTTTTATATGTCTACTCATACTAAAATACTCCTGCTAAATATCTGATTTTGAAGAAAGCAATTGCTGTATTATTGTACTATTTAACCTTCTAGCCTCTAATCCACCATTTGGAGTCGACTGGTATGCATCTTATATTGTAAAAAAATTAGGAGCAAGCATGGATCTCTTTTTTCTTTAATTTCCTGATATCTTATGATGAATATTGGCTGCCTGAAATATTCTGAACAACAAATTTCAGATTGGTTTGTTGAGTTCCGAGAAGAAAATTCCAGAAGCTATTCTACAAAATGCAAGAGGTCTTGCCATACTTACGGTTGTGAAAGTTGGAGTGATGGTCACCTACAACATTGGAACCGGATTGGTAATTGCGCGTCGAGAAGATGGTTCATGGTCTCCCCCCTCGGCCATTTCTTCTTTCGGTGTGGGATGGGGTGCTCAGGTGAATAAATTTACTATATTTCTGCTAAATGAAGTAAACTATAATCACCGACCATAAATTTACTATATTTCTACTGAATGAAGTAAAGGATAATTACTGGCCATAAGTTTTCTTTATTTCTGCTAAATGAAGTAAAGGATAATTACGGACCTGAATAGTGTGGTCTGAATATAGTGGATTCATATAGCCTGAAACTAATTTTGGATTGAGGATAATTGCCACTTTGGTTGTCTATATTGAGACGCATTTGTCAGTGTAGGAAGAAATCATAGATATGAGCCTTGCACATGGCTTCCATGGATGGTGAGTGTATTAATTGCCACATGGGAAATCGGTACCCAGTGGCTTCTGGATGTTATCCATAATCGATGGGTAACTAAGCAAATTCAAATGTCATCTTGGGATGATTTGTATATACCCTCATTTGGGATGGCAAAGAGTCTTCCTTTCATGATAGTATTGGTGCTTTGGCAGTTTATCACAGGACTTCGTATTAAGCCCTGGCCATTTCTGTTTAGCATTAAATGTTGGAGAAAGATGTCTGTTCTCTAGTTAGTAAAATTTTCTATTCTTACTTTAACGTAGTTTCTTCAAGAAGGAAGTGTGTAAAATTTTATGAGGTTAATCAAAATATCATTTCTATTTCAATAGGAACTTCTTATCATCAATAAATCATAAAACAGATTTCTATTTTGTAGGCTGGTGGAGAACTCACTGACTTCATTATTGTTCTGAGAACTACTGATGCTGTCAAGACTTTTGGTGGTGATGCGCATCTTTCAGTTGGAGCTGGTGTGAGTGCTGCTGCTGGGATCATTGGGCGAACTGCTGAAGCTGATCTTCGTGCTGGAACTGGAGGCTATGCTGCTTGTTATACATACAGCTGCAGTAAAGGTATCAAGTTCACCTTGTTTATGAGTTCACATGTATTGTGCATGCTATACTTTGATTTGTACGTCCTGTTATTGCACAATAGAGTTGGCATGTGATTATGCTTTTCTATATCACGCGATTGTTAAAGGCCAGAAAAATTTATTCTAAGCTTTCCACTCTCTTGCCTGTTGAGAAAAGGTTTGAATAGTCAAATATGCAGAAAATTTGCTCATCAGAAGAATAATTATGGGTTTCAAAGTCTACAATAATTCATAGAGTTCTTGTTGATGTTTATTTAACTTGAAAAGAGTTTAGGGAAGTTAGTGAACTTCAAACCAATTTTCTCACCGTCTTTAGTATTTAGACTGTATCTGTTGTTTCTATCTCTGGAAGTTAAGTTGATACTTGCTCTCGAGGCCTAGTTGTATCTTTATATCATGTTTAAAGTTCTACCTTTTTTTGTGGTTACAGGTGCCTTTGTTGGGTGTTCCCTACAAGGTAGTGTTGTGACTACCCGAACACGAGAAAACTCCAGATTTTATGGTAGCCAATCACTGAAAGCTCCAGAAATTCTCCTTGGTTCGCTGCCGAGGCCCCCTGCTGCAGCCGCCCTATATCGTGCACTTGCCGATTTATACCAGAAACTTTGAAGGTCTCATTGGTCTTTAAGGGTTGTACATAATGTTACGGGTTGAAAATTTGGGGGCTTGATTATTGCTATTCTTTGTGAATTACGAGTGCATAGATATAGTTACTTGTACAGTCTGGAAGAAGAATTGTAAATATAATCATGATCTTTGCTGGGAGAGTATCCTTGCTCACTGAATCTATTGGCAATTTGGCATTCAATTTGGGAAGGGAAAAAATGGATGAAAAGAGTTGTGTTGTGCGGTTTGTTCTGTTACTCGGACAATTATCCAATAATACCTGATAATCCTAATTCTTGATTTGCAATGGTAGTTCTGCTGCCACATTTTCCACTGTAACATTAAGGCCAAGTTAAAGAAGATAGCTAACTCCTTTGGAGGTGAGAGGTTCGTCTTTTTCTCGTGTTACGTTTTAGGTTGTTTGCCTCGTACATTTCGCTTCTTTGCGCTTTACACTTGGGTTATCTGTCCTGTAGTATTTTATTTCTGAATTTTCTTTAAAATACTATGACTTGTACAATAATAAAAAATGTTTAGTGATTTAGAATAGATATAATATCCTCGTAAATGTTTAAACTATACGATTTTTGTCAGTTTTATACCTAAATTATTGAGTATCTCTGGGGTTTATATACCTAAATTATTGAGTATCTCTAGAAACCCCCTGAATTATATTCCCCTTTATAATAAAATCTCCTTATCTCATTTGCCCTAGTGCGCATGATACACGCACTAAATAAATTATAAAACCTGCCATGTCGCATGTCACGTGGATAATTAAACTACGAATTAATACCCTCATACCTTTAAACTATACGATTTTTGTCAGTTTCATACCTAAACTATTGAGTGTCCCTGAAAACCCCCTGAACTATATCCCCTTTGTAATTAAACCTCCCGTCGCATTAGCCGTAGTACTTGCACCCAAAAAAACGTCTTCCCGGGTTAGCATTTGTCGTTGATCTTTCTAAAGAAGCAGGTTGCCCACAACCACAAAACGCATTAAACATCATGACTCTTCTACAATGAGTGTTCTTTCAAATTCATTTGGGTAACAATGAAGGATGAGAAACATAAAAAATATACTCGATAAACAGAGAGAATTTCAAAAGGATTAAGATGAAAAGGGTGAAGAAATGATGAAGAGTGAAGAAATGAAAATGATGGTGTAATATAAAGAAAAAGAGAATAAAATATAAGTTTTTTTTAAAAAAAGGGGACTAATTAGCCGTTATTGAAGCTGTCAGTTGGACCCCGTTTCATGATAATTTTCTATGTTCAACTGATTTCACAGAATATGCCACATTAGCGATGGGGTTTTTTAATTATAAAGTGGTATATAGTTCAGGGTATTTTCATGGACACTCAATAGTTTAAGTATGAAACTGACAAAAATTGTATAGTTTAAACCGGTATGAGAGTATTAACTCTTTAGAATACTATATACACACGTTATTTTGCTTAGATGGTTAAGTTAATATTTTTTTTACATTTTTTATTTTGAACTTTACATGATTCTAATAGTTTCTGTATTTTTTTACTTTATTATCATCTTCTTAATGTATTTTTTTATTTTTGAGCTATTAAAATTAAAAGTTACGTGACTTACGATCTGTAAGCATAAGCCCATCTCATGACAAGTAAATTGACCTGCCTCTCTGTTATTTGTAAAATCACTCCAATATGATTGATAACAAGATGCAGAATACTAATATACTACATTTTGTAATTCCTCCTATGTTCGTCTTTTAAAAATTTGAGTCAGACAAACAGAAGCTCTATGTTATTTTAGTTGATGATAGTTGATACCCTCTTGAGAGCTTTTCTGGATAAACATATACCAATGTAAGCATTTGATATCTCTATGTTCAGAAGCTTAGGGAGAAATACCTTGATTCCTTCAGGAGTATATCATTGCAACAACAACAATAACAACAACCCAGTATATTTCCACAAGGTGGGGTCTGGGGAGGGTAATATGTAGACAGGCCTTACCTCTACCCGAGAGGGCAGAGAGGCTGTTTCAATCGACCCTCGGCGCATGGAAAAAAAGGCAAACAAAAACAAAAAACAAAAACCGCATTAGTTACTCCAGCATATACCTCATAAAAATTATTTAAACATAAGATGCATATGAACCATAAAGAAACAGGCATGCAATGATATCAAAACAGTAACTACCAGAAATGACTACCAAAAGAGAACACAAACTAATCATCTATGGGCGGCCCTACCACGCCTCACACCCCGGGAAATGAGTATGAAAAATCTAGAAACCCCTATCCTACAACCCCGATACTAGACCTCCAGACTTTCCTATCAAGGGTCATGTCCTCGGAAATCCGCATCCTGGCCATGTCTTATCTAATTACCTCTCTCCAGTATCTCTTAGGCCTCCCTCTGCCTCGCCTCACACCGACCACCGCTAGCCGCTCACGACTCCTCACCGGGGCGTCGGGGCTTCTCCTCCGCACATGCCCGAACCACCGAAGTCTTGCCTCTCGCATATTCTCATCCACTGGGGCCATCCCCACCTTCTCCCGAATAACTTCGTTCCTAATCTTATCTAACCCGGTGAGCCCGCACATCCACCTAAGCATCCTCATCTCTGCCACCATCATCCTCCGAACGTGAGATTTCTTCACCGGCCAACACTCCGTCCCATACAGCATGGCCGGTCTAACCACAACTCTATAAAACTTCCCCTTGAGTTTTTGTGGCACTTTATTATCACACAAGACTCCTGATGCAAGCCTCACGCTCCCTCCCACTTCGCTCGACTCAGCGCTAAACTTGCACTCCAGGTATTCTGTCTTAGACCTGCTTAGTTTAAACCCCTTAGACTCGAGAGTCCGTCTCCATTCCTCTAGCCTCTCGTTAACACCGACCCTCGTCTCGTCTACCCAGGACTATGTCATCAGCAAATAGCATACACCAAGGACATGTACGATGGAGCTAAGTCCAGAGTTAGGATGCATTGAATAATTCCCTTCATTTTAAATGCTTCGTTCTGTTAAGAATTTGATGGCAGCCTCAGCTGTTAACTCCTACCAATATTGTTCAACAGCTTCGAGATGTCATTAAGGCTATGGACGAAGGCATTTACCTTGAATTTTCTCACTAGTCGCTATCAAAACTTAGACAAATCTGGTAGAGCCTACTCTACAACAAAATCACTCTGTTTATAAATGAAGTTTATAAGGAAAAAACAAATGAATAAAAGGTACAGAAAGACAGATTCTTGTTAGTCAACTCTAGCTACTTACTATATCGAGTGAACAATTACAACAGGGTAACTACAAACAAATTCAACACTGAAAGTGAAAAGAATCAGAAGAACAGGGGAGAATATTAGAGAAAATCGATAACGTTCCCCCAATGGACAAAAAAAAAAAAAAAAGACTTCACATGAGCTATCGCCTCTTGAAGAAACCAAGAGAAGGAAAATTAACTGCTGTTCCTACTCAGTATTTGTGACTTTCTGGCTTTTCCCTGAACCAGAGTATCTTCACATTCAGGAGGGATGACCAATACAAGAAGTTAAAAGCTTCCAAACTTTGCAATGATCATATAAGCATAGATTTTCACTTTCTACTCGCACTTGCTATCTGCAAAGCAGCAAAAGAACACTAATCAGCTACTTTCAAGAAGAAGACTTAGTTTTGAGAGAGAGAAAGAGAGGGAAGGAGGGGGGGGGGGTGTGTGTGTGTGTGTGTGTGTGTGTGTGTGTTGGGGGCTAGAGTTGCATAAGTGTGTTTGCTTCAAAGGTTCATATAAGAAAGTTTACCTAGTGCTGGAGTTCCCAAGTGTAAGCTCAAGATCATCACTGACACACTCTTCGTGAATTCTTTCTCCTTCCCATGGCTTTACTACTCCCTTCACGTTGTTGCCAAATGCGAACTCTGCTGAGATAACATCCGACATTGGTATATCAGCTGTTTGGTCCATACCAGCTCCAACTGCAGGTGAACATGTCCCACTTTGCCCAGGTGTCCACATTCGAGACCCTCCATTTGATAGTGGCTCCTTAAATCCAAATGGATTTGATGAGACAAGGCTGAACGTGGGAGATGAAGGCCCATCCTGTGGAGTTTGAACGCCAGAAAGCCATCCTGAATCTGGTGGGGTTTGGCGACCACCAGGACTAGGAGGGGTTGAGAAGGGCAAGAAGGGATAATGATGTTGTATCCATGTCGAATTGGCCGTGGGATTTTCCCAATTATCATTCATCCTAGGAGTACGGGCAGTGGGAGAGCTCGAAGGTGGTGTCACAGGAGCACTTATAGAATCTCCAGGAATGCACAGATGGTGGGGAAAGTTAGATGAGGAAGGTGATGAGCCAGATGATAGGTTCTTAAGCCAAGGAATGAGCGAGTTGGGATCAGAATTATTTTGGACATTGGCAATATAATGGGATGAGACCGGGCTAGGGATAGATGATGAAGCGGGACTTGGGTTATACGAAGCACCAGGGCTCAGTTGGTAAGACGAACAAGGGCTTACTGATGCCGAACCACCAATAATATCCATGTGGTGTACTGGCTTGCAACCCTGCAGCAAAGAACAGATGATAAGCAGCAATAAAGGGGGCAAATCAAATAGTCAGCAGTGAGCGCTTCACCAGAATTATGCTATAATAGCAGAAAGAGAGCTGACATTTGCAAATGCAGACTTGAAAGATTAGATGATTAAGGGCGTCCCGAGATCTTTTTAAAGCGTAAAAGCATCCCTTCACATGACTTCAATTGCTGTGTAACTTAGTTATTACTTAGGCCAGATTCATCAATTAAGTGACTAATATATTATAGCTCATTCGCGTACATCTATCAGCAGCATGAAGATGCCCTAAATCACAAGCTTCCACTCTTTTAATGAACATATAAATTGTCATGGAATGAGGAGTACCTACATTTAGGTTGTGCACGTCTTGCTATTTGTAAGTAGCCAACTTCCACAACACCATTGACCAACCAATTTAACTCTTCAAAAACAAAGTCAAAACATGCCATAGATTGAAAGAATCATCCTGCTTGGTACCCACAGGATGGTCAATTTATCGCATGATTTAGCAAAGAAAGTATACGAAAGTGACCTTTTAGGAGAACCAGTAGCATAGATGGGTTAAAAAAGCAGCAGCTACCAAATTAAAACAATAACTACGAGTAGCAATAGAAAATGACTATCAAATAACCCAACGACATTTACATGCAGGACCCGGCATCTTGACTTGTGACCTCTTTAGGCTCATTTACGCATATACACATTTTAGGAGATCCTCCAGTTTAGGTCAACCAAAAGTTTCAAAGAGATGTAAATGTGGTTCAGCAATTTAAACATTCCTTTTTTATCCTCCTTTGGTCTCCCTTTAAGCAATGTTTTAAAACATTCACTTTAACATAACACTTAAGGGGGCCCCAATTTTTGCTATTTCTATCACAATTGTCTTCTGTATTGTACTCTAAAAATTATAAGAGTTAACATATGAACCTATATCTTTCCAACTAATATAAAACAATTAAAATATTCAACTCTTCCCCTAAATCTAAGAGACGCATCTGTCAAACTAGAAATATTAAATTGGCATGTATCGAGTATTTAAATTGGTAAATTCTGATATTTTAAATGAGCATAGTATTTTCCAAAAGAAAAACTCCTAGTAGCTTGAAATGGTAGCAAAGTAGGGCAAATCCACATTATCTAAAGGGAAATAAAGAATACTTTGTTGGTCTAAAAAGAGCCAAGTCTATTTCCAGAAAGTGAGGACATTCTACAATTGACGGAGACATTCTGAACTTATTCAATGTTTTGAAATAGCATATTGAGTAGCCATTAATACTTATTTATCAGTTCAATTATAATTGTTCCCACATAAAAGAGCTCAAAACTCATTTACACGCTCCAACCACATCTATGCTCGACCTCTAGTTTTCCTTATTTAGGCTACATTTGACACCCACTTGAAAAATTCAAAATCATATTTGTTATCATCTTGGTTATTCTCAAAGGGCACATTTTCAGCTTTCAGCCACAACAATCATTTTAAGTTGGTCCTCCCTCTCATCCTGTTGATCAAGACTCAGGCACCATGTCCACTAAAGCCCCACATGTTAATGATAAAAGTATCCAAACATACCCATAAGAATTGGACATAACCCAATTGCCAAAACAAGCCATAAAGGCATAAACAACATAGAATGACGACACCATCAAAATATTACATAATTGTAACCCTACCATCCCAACAACTTTTGCAAAAGGGTGTCCATATCCAATTATAATGTCAACTCTATGATAGAGCTGCAATCCCAGCAAACACGATTACCCCTTCACCTCCAAGTCCATCAACAGCCTTTCTCCACATTACATACAAAATTGATTTCCCCACACGCTCTACAGCGTCAACTATAATTATAAAGAATAAATACATATAAAATAAAGATAAAAGAACCAACATCAATAACAAAACCCAAGGATTTGGCATCCTACAAATTTTTCTTCCATACAATGCTGTAACTCAGATAGTCCATAAGTAACCTACTCGCTCTGTTCTCTCTTATGTAGCACTATTTATTTATTTCATTCGAAAACAAATGACAACTTCATAATTTAAAAACAATTCAACTTTAAACTATGCTTTTATAGCCACATAAATCTCATGGCATACAAGTTTCAAAAGTTTTCTATGTCTCCACCACCTAAATTGAACTAAGTGAGTAACTTTTTTCATCTGTGAGATTTGACCTCCGATAGTGATACATCAAGGCCACGGGGTTGTACTTCCGTGAATTAACGATTGGACCTTAATATTTAAAATTCCTAAACTACCCTTCATAAAGAGAAGGCAGATTCAGGACTCCAGAACTCAGGACTGCAAGCAATCAAAGGACTGGTAAAACCCTGAAATCAGCTGAAATGTCCATACAACCCATCAATTCCAAAAGGAAAAATGTGGGACCCTGGGAGTACAGCAGGGGCTATATAGTCAAATGAGCATCTAGGTGAAATATTCAGACTTTCTGAAAACTCTGACTTTGGTGCAGAACAAATCTATGAAGAATTCATCATTTTTGATTTTTTCCTTTTCCTCTAAAAAAATTAATTTACAAAATCCAAATGACTTAATCATCAATCCAAAAAAAAATTATACTGTAGTAAAAATGAGTTTACCTTTCGGTAAGTGGTTCCATCATCTTCAACGATCCAACCAGCTTCTTTACAAAGAGCTTTCAATACCTCGTTATTATCACAGTGCTTAGGGAGCTTATAATTACCGTACATCCTCAATCCGGCGAAGATCTTAGCGGCGATCGCCCTCCGCCGCCGCTCTCTCCGTTTGTTGTTCTCCCTCTCCTTCCATGTCGGTAGCCGAGTGCCGGACGTCATTACCACGCTGCCGGTTCAATAGAGGACTTATAAACCGGAAAAAATTCTCGACCGGTTTAGTTTCTGAACCGGGCTCTGGAAGTAGAAATGAGGAAGCTAAGACGTGGTTGAGCTAAAAATGGATATTGTGTTTGAGCTAAATATGAGCAGGTGAGTTGACATCTACCACTCAATATTAACAAAATTACTGAATTGCCACTGCTATTTTGTTTATTGATTAAAAGTCCTGTAAATGTGGGCGGTGCACGTGTTGAGTCTTTTTACAGTAGTTTTTGGTGGGTAGTTGCGAGGAAAGGGAGTGTTTGAAGTTTAATATGGGGGATCGAGTCAAACGAAAACGACAGCGTTCTGGACTCTTTTGATAGGGTCTATTATCTATCTGAAATTTGTAAAGAATGGGGGCAGGGGTAAGAATGGAGTTTTAATTGTATGACCAAGTCAAAATTCAAAAAGAGACCAAAAACAATGATTGTGCTTCTAAATTTGGGGTAGGAAATCAACCCTTTTGATATTTTGGATTTGAAAGGTACAAATTCCACCCTCATTTATAAAAGCTGATGTCCTTTCTTGGTTTTTATTTTTATTTTTGAAAAAAAATTCATTTGTAATGTTTAATCAATAAAACAGTAACTATTGCATACTTGGGAAAAGTTTATCCACACTGATGTTTGACAGATTTATATAAGACGTATATTTTTATCTAATTATAATTAAGTAAAATGTATTCTTCACTTTAATTAACTATAAAATTTTAAATTATTTAGTTTGGTATATATACCGTGCGGATAAGCTTGCACACTTGTTTTGCACGTAGAGGACCCAAGAAATAATTTACAAAAAATGGTAGATCATCAAACAACGTAGGGGTTCCAAATGTTTGTCCTACTACCAAATTTTGCTAGATCATCCGCAACTTTGTCCTGCTCTTTTCACATTCTTAGCCTCTAGTGTAGGTTTTTCGCTTTGTTTTATAGGATATGTTATCCTTTATATTTGGTTATATTGGCCATCTTTCGATTTTTAATGATATAACAGAAGTTGATCATCGATCTAAAAAATACTTCTCAAGTGATTAGGTTGGGACACGATTCAAACATTCAGTCTTCAGGTTATGAGCTTATGAGTCGACATCCTCTACTCTATTCCTTCCCTTTTTCTTTTACTTTTCTCACCTAAGTTCCGCACTCAATCATTATTACTGTTCTTGATTTTCTTCCTAATATTTTTAATTCGGAGTACGTCTATTTAAATCTAAAAGAATCTCATTTTCTGGAAGAGTGAAAATCTCTAGATAATTAAATCTCAAAAAATGGATGCATGCAGGAGCTGCTCCTGCGAAATATCCAAGTGGGAACCTATAGTAAGTGTAAGTGGGAACCTATAGTAAGTGTAAGTGGGAACCTATAGGTGCAATAAGATTTTAAAAGGGGATAAAATTTAAAGAGTTGCCTAAAAAAGGCTATATGGTACAATTTTCCTTAGAAACTTGGGACTAGTGCTGAAACGGACCTCTCCCTTAAGGAAATTAAATGGGCTTTTTGTCTCAGGCCTAAGATGAAAAATTGTTTGCGAATATCATTTTAATACTTACCTTTCATGGGTGCATGCATATATGGTACGTGCATGGAAAACTGTCTCTTCTTTCATGAGGCCTTTTATTATCAAAATAAAGTGGATTTAGTTTTATTTTTTTGGTCAAAAGGAAATAAAGTGGATATATGGCTCTTCTGACAGTACTCCAAACCTTTTAGTAGGAAGAACTATTAAATTCTGATATTCCCATGTGCATGCATCCAAACAATAATTCATACTTTCTTAGTGTTAAAAGTGTATGTGTCAACATAACTACCTTCATGAAACATATATATGGTCTTACTAATATTGTTTCTTTTTGTTTTTTTTATTCTTGAGCCAAGAATTTTTCGGAAAGAACCTTTCTATACCTTTGGAGTAGGGGTAAAGTTTGCGTACATACTACACTCCTCAGACCCCACTAATAAAATTTCGCTAGGTCCTTATTGTTGTTGTTGTCTTTTACAAAGTCAAGAAGAGAAGAAGAGAAATTTTTATTAAGCTCAATCAGTTGAATAAGAAGACATACGTATCTATATACAGACTAATCTAACCACTAACCAATAGTTAGTTACTAACCTTTTATAATTACATTTACAACTCTAACTTCTAAAATGTACAAATAGGTCCCTAATATTCCAATACTCCCCCTCAAGCTGGAGGGTGTAAAATGTTTAACACACAAAGCTTGCCAAGTAAAAGCTGATGCTTGGAGATGCGAGTCCCTTAGTGAGAAT